>JAHWFP010055247.1:0-45863 GCA_023313725.1 Lithobius niger | reverse complement strand
CCAAACTTGGAAAGCATAAATAAAATACAGGTAAGTATTTTAGGATAGTAGTAAAACCTGAAAGTCTTTTCTGTTACACAACGATTTTGGCGCCAACAAAAGTCAAGCACAACACAACAGCACACAGGTAGGTACGAGGGTGAGCCAATGTCCGTTACAATGGTAAGTTTAGGGTTTATTCCAGGGCCACGCGATTCTGCTATTTCGCTTGCTGAAACCGTATTCGTTTCGCCATTGTCATTTACCCTAGCAAGCGCAGCCTAGCTCTCATCCACTAAGTATTCTCTACTGACGAGCCCAAACAAGGGCGAAACAGTCTGTCTAGAGATCTTTGTAGGTGAGAGCTAATTGATATTAAGTGTCAACATTGTAAGCAACAACGTGTATATGTGGTATGGTCCTATTTGTGTAAAACTAAATTGTATGCAATGCCATGGAGTCGTTACTTTGCCAAACCAGTCTCTAAGGACAGCCCCTCCATCTTTTGTCCTTAGCAACAATATATGTACGAACACCAACATATGGTTGACATGAAACCATACACCTCTGTAATCTTAACTAAAATTGCAATGTCCCAGCTATCACAGGACAAGACTGCAACACTGGACGAACTAGTCTTGTTAGCATAACTACAATTATTAAACGAAGCACAAATATGCGAAATTTCAAAAACAAAAATATATCAATATCTTGGCGAATTTTCAATAGTCAAATAACAGCTAGAGATGTACAGTCACAGCCTACTACTTCGTCAGGCTGTTATTTGAATATCGAAAATTCACCAAGATATTGATATATCTTTGTTTTTGAAATTTCGCGTAATTGTGCTTCATTTCGATGGCTGATGCATTTCAAAGTAGTAATCCGAAAGTTTTTAAAATAATTATTAAGCAGAATGCAATCGTATTTTAATAACAAATTACCTGTTCATCAAGTGCATATTCAGGCAGAGTTTCCCCCATCGAATGCAGTTTCAACGCAGACTTGATACCATCAAGGCACTAGAATTGAGACAAACCAAGATGTCACACTTCAATGCAACAACCATTACCACATATATTAACAGAATAAAAAAAATACCTACCTCCACAGTATGATCTCGCTTATCAAAATAAGTTTCTAAGTGTTCCTGCAGTTCAAGTATGCTGAATTTGTGTTTGTCTAACACTTGAATACTCTGAACTGCATCAGGATCAATAAACACAAATGGACACTCGACTTGAGAACTGACTGTTTCCAATGCTGCATGGAATTGTGGAGTTACTAGGCGCAATGATTCGGACATTCCAAGATAGTGACAGCATTCCTGAGTTAATGCCACAAACTTCCTTCTCATTTCCTGTCAAAAATATTGAATTTTAGAGATAAAATTAGTTTTTATTAATCCTAAAATACTTACCTTTAGTTATTGGCTTAAATCGTTTATTTAATGCTCTATGACCAAATCTTAGGCTTTCATAGCTCCTCACCAGATGGCGTTCCAGGCATTGCCACCAATCCCACACTTTCTTTTGGCGACTTATCCAGTTTGGCGAGGGGGAAGGGGGGGGGGGATGGTGCGCGAGTTTACCTAATGGTGAGTATTTTAGGATAAGCAAAAACTAATTTTATCTTTAAAATACCATTTTCACTTTCATCTGTAAATACTTCCCTTTAATTATGGGCTGACTTCATCTAATAGGAGGTGGGTCAAGCGAAACCTAGAAATATCTGCGCCGATGACACCTGCAGCCTCATAACCGTACGCACTCTAAACCACATGCAAAGCTTCACTTTCTATTCTTGGCAGTCGGGCCACATCAATAATTGTGTCTAAACAACTCTCGGTCATTACATGTTTTGTCAAGTGTGGACTTTCACTAGCTCCAGTGACCACTCGCAGACAGTGGCTGATGAAGGTGTTATGTTGTGCCACGAAAGCCGCCACAATCTCATCTCAATCCACCCCCGAGACAATAGCCCAGGTTGAAGTCCACGCACTGAGTTTTACTGCTCGCACCGAAGGGGGAATGTCCGTATGATCTTGGGCGTCCTCATAGGCCTTCTTGACCACCCTGCAAATCCATGTTACCAGTTTTGTGTGAGAAACTGGGATCTTTGTTGGTGCCAAAAAAAACGAAGACTAGACATAAACCAAATTTGCAAAATGTTCCTTTGCAAAAAGAAGATTGATCGAAAGTCCAATGCTTTCGAAGATGCCACGGCGACTAACTTAAAATTCTTTGTCAAAGTTGAGGAATAGGGTCACCCGGGTCCCCACACTAGGAGCACTTTTTCCAGAAGACTGAGGGTGCAGCGGAGGGAACTTTATAGCTACAGGATCGGGCACGGTACATGCTCCTCAGTCAGGGGTTCCACAACAAGGACTTATTTCTTGTGCCTCACATGAAACCTGCAGGGGAACAGGAGGGTGAGGCTTAACTAGTCCTTAGCAAAGCGTCCACCCGAATAAATGCAGCTAATTTGCCTTGTCGGGCTGCCGTCGCCAAAGCCACCAGGAAAATCAACGTTGTCACGGAGCTCCCGTGACGCTCTCTATCCCCTCCCTGGTCCGATGACCATGCTGTTGGGCTTCCAGCGTTTTCGGTGCGGTGATTGAGCAAAAGACAGTCGTGCAGCACTTTTGCTGAAAGAATAAATGTGTGACCATCAGTTAGTGTCCGACTCCATAGATCCTCAACCCTGGGGGAAAGGGAGCGTGACAACTTTGGTACCCGATCAGGATGGAAAAACGATCTAATTGAAGGATTTGAGTACGAACTTCCCCGTTTGTTTTTCGACCGCAACTTTGGGCGCGGTTCTCTCTCTCACGCAACCTGCTCCCATACTCCCGCTTGCACACTTTTTCCTCATAAGACCTGAACTTTGAAACTGTCCCGTGTCCTTTGTAGACATTCCTGTAGTGAAGTTGCACGCGAAAATTTAGACTTATCCTCATTTGCTTCATCCTCATCCTTCATCCTCATTAACATTAACGTTATCACTCCTTTGCTATCCCCCCTAGTTATCTTGAATGAACTCCTTTGTTCGCTGCATCGCCACTTGTAGAGCTGCTTTTGAGAGCTGTTCAGACCAACATCGTGTCAGGGAATAAATCAGACCCTAGATCTCTCAATCCCAATTGACGTTCCAATATCGGTGGAAATTGGTGCAAATCATCAAACGACAACTCATGCAAACGCTGTTGCATGACAACACTTATAAGCAGCTAAGTTCCACAATTCCTGAAAGCGCTTGGGACCGTTGTTATGGTTGGGAACATTACCAGCTAAGCTTAGAAATAAGTCAACTTTCGGCCACGGAAAAGGAACTTTTATTGTGCAGCTTGAAGCAAACGAACTGTTAAAAGAGTTGCCCCTTCGCAGCTATGCAAACTTAAAGAACATTGGTGCAGGCTGCATCCAAACTTCCCGTTCGACCCCGATATAAATCGTGTAACGGCACGTTACCTACGAATCGCGCCGACGGGCCGGAATATTATTTGGCTTGACAAACATACGGTGGAAGTGATTTTTCCCCCCTCAAGATTAATCAGAGAAAAGGCGATGGTGAATCAACTACCAACTATGCTTACGACTGC
Organism: Lithobius niger; assembly: GCA_023313725.1. NCBI lineage: Eukaryota > Metazoa > Arthropoda > Chilopoda > Lithobiomorpha > Lithobiidae > Lithobius > Lithobius niger. The sequence continues at coordinate 42,283 of JAHWFP010055247.1, read as the reverse complement.
AATTCGAATAGCAGATGTAAAGCCAACGCTAAGCCGGATTCCGGAATTTTACAGGAGTATTTTAGTAAAAGAAGCCCGAACGGCCACCCAGATGCAACACAACGGCAAGCCTAAAATTAGCTGAAACATTAACGAGACCCGAACAGATACCGAACTTGCGTCTATCTCAATCACTCTATACAGGCGTCCTTCTTGTTTCGCTCCCCCCCCCCCCCCCCCCGAAAACGAGCCCTGAACCGATGAACTGGGTGTCAAACGAATTTTGGGATCGGTTTCGTGTCGAACTGTCAACAATTCGTGCCCGACAATGGGCTGACGCACGTCGAACTGCATCCGGGGAGTAGAATGAAATCGAAAGAATGGGGGAAGGGATAAAAGTCACTCTTGTTTGAAAACAAGGAAATAAGAGGAAAGCCACCAAATTTATACAGTTTCGGGGTCTTTAAACCATTTTTGTTCGGTTTGCAAAGCTAAAAAAAAAGAGAAAACTAACTGAAACGAGGAAGGCTTTCATGCCTGAGGGACACGCGGTCAAGATCAAAGCTCCCACTTGTGCAGCAGTCGCCATCTCGGAATTGGGACATGTTCGAATGCGGTTGCAATTCGTCTGACTGACTTCTAACTCCGTCTGCCCCACCACGAAAGTTTTTATTTCAGACATGTAACCACTCATTAAAGTTCCTATTATGCTAGTTACCAAGTTTATTAACTCAACAGGAAACCTGAAGGGCCCAAGCCTACTCCGACCGAATTGGACCACGGCGGAAGGATATAAAATAGTCTTCGGTTAACAAAATTCAGTCGAGGTCAAACATCAAACTTAACTGGTGTTAGTCAACGGTCTAGTGAACTACAATATGAACCCAAATAAGCAAAGTGCTGCCGCTGTGTCTGATTTAGTACGATTAATGCCATTTTTTTTCTCAGTTTTTGCAATTTCTACTTTGGTGTGCTGTAGACAAACGTCACGGTTTGACACGGAATCAGACACCCGGCATCATCTGTAAATACGGCGTACTTTACAGTCGTGGATTTTCTTGTGTGAGCACACTTCCGACTTGAGCGAAATTACATTCTCTAAAAGTTTCAAATTAGACATTTTGTCAAAGAGCGAAAGCACGCTACCACCTAGGTATTCATCTAAAACGAAATTGTAGGATTGGTGACAATGCCTGCTGGGTGTGAGTAGGGACGCCACCTGGTGGGATTGCTATGGATAGAGGATTAAATAAACAATTTACTTAATAACTAAAGGGAAGTATGTTTGAATGAAAGTAAAATACACATTTGATTTATTTGAAATTGTGCATATACTGTGCTACGAAGATGATTCCCGTATTTCAAAGTAGCGCTACAACATTTTTAGATTTTATTCAACGTAAAAGCAATCCTGGAAGAAACATGACAAAAGTAAGGCATCTTATATGGCAAGTTTCAATGTTTGACATGTTTACTCCTACACAATACACACTTAAAAGAGCCCTAAATGTGACTAAACCTTTATTATAAAAAAAAAAATTAAAGTGGCAGGAACAAATTTTTACACTTTACTACCCATTTTGTCAACATTACTAATGCTTTTGTTTTTACCTTGAATAGTCGAGTGAAACAGCCATATGTGTTGGTAGTGATGGATGTTGTATTCTCATTCATTAATGTCACAACATGACTCCTCCAAGCTTCCTCCAATTCATCCCCATGAATATTGATGTAGGGGCCGACGAGCAGAGAGAAGTTTGGAGAATTGTTGCTTGGCGTGAGATCTCCCAAGTCTTGGTCACTGCATATACTATGTCTGCATTCAACAAAGAGCAACAACAAAAAAGTTAGCAGTCATGTGTAGCCTCCAGTGGAGTAACATACTTTGAAAGTTAGTTAAGTGACACAGGTTGTGTCAAAAAGGTTGCAACGCGTTACAAAGATAAAGCAACGAACATACATACACACACAAAATGGATTTTAACAGTTTAAAATTAGTTTTTACTATATATGCAAAAATCGCTTATTTTATGCATTCATTGCACAAATTAAATTAATCTAATTTTTGTCCATAAATCTAGTGTCATCTAGCATAATTTAGCTACCACCAGAGGTGCTGCTTTGCATTCCTTATTAATGCTAGCAGCACCACCACCTTTTCATCTCGCTTAAGAACCACCAGGTTCAGTGAAGTGGGGAGGTGGGAGAGTAATACTAAAGTTAAGTACAGTAGTGTTCAAATTCCATTTCTTAAAATCTGCAAAATACTTCCCTTCAGTAATATATGCTAACTTTGTCCTATTGGAGGAGGGTCAGCTAGAACAACAGCATCTTTTACCAACTGCTTAACAAATTGTTAAGAAAGGTAACCCCCCCCCCCTATGAAAGAGCTACATTCTTTCTTTGCATGTCAGTTGCAATTCATTAACACGTTGAATGCCCAAGTTGGATTGTTGAATGTACCTCAGGCCCCATTTTTTTCTTTTTAATATGTTTAATTATTATGCTAGGATTCTTATGAATAATATAAAATTGATGTCCTCTAAGGGCATTTATTCCTTAAAAAACTCTAAATAACCTACACCCGTGAGGGCTGGATTGTATTAGGGTCACCAGTGCCCGTGGGCTTGCCAGAAAGCCACTATCTCTTGGTGCCGTCCATCTGGCATCAGCTTTTTTTGGTGCTGATAGGACTACTTTAAAAATTTTCCTGCGTTAGCAACGCTGATATGGATTGTATGGAAGCAAAGCGTGCGCTTGTTTTCAGGGGGACGTCGTGTGGTTATTTTTGAATAGAGCTGCTCATAGGGTGTGCACGGACTTGTGGTTAGGCTTAAAATGTGCGGGAGGACGAAACGTAGATCGCCACCAAATTTCAATGTTGAAATCCTTGACTAGGGACTGGTGGTGGTGTGCTATCACTTGATGCTCATGGGATAGCATCAAGTGGCGAATATGATATCCACAAGAAAAATGTAACAAAAATTCTTACTGGAAGTACACCGGGGTTAAAATTAAGGAAAATGATTTAAAAAGTACAATGGCTCCTAACACCACTACTCTTTGCACTTATATCTTAAAAATAAAATTATTTTGAAAGGTTTACCAAGATATATAAAAAATATTTCACTTACGAAGATCCTGATGTTGGGCTTGATTGCCGCCGCCGGCGTTCCAACAGCGAGCTTGGATGAAACACGTGACCTGAACCTAAATCAGGCTGACTGTCGTCAACAGGTGAGCCACTTCCGAGCTATTAAAAGACAATGGACCAAAATTCAAGACATTTACGCAGCAACTTACTTTGATTAGATAAAGGTGTATTTATTTTTTATTTAACTGACGAACATTTCTACGATGCATGAAGCTCAAACCCGTAAGAACGAATACGATAATTTTAAAAGGGTAAAATTAGTTTTTACTAGCCTAAAATACTTACCTTCAGTAATTATGCTTAAAATCACCATTTTACGCTATCGCTGCTCATTTATCAACTAAAAAACCCCCTTTTTTAGCTTGTACCAAAACTTTCTCTCCACTCCCGCCTGGCGCGCTGCTACTCCTATCCAGGAGGCCGCCATCTTGTTTGGTCCCTTCATCACATTTTGAACTCTCCAGTTCAGTGAATGCGGGGAGGCGGGCGGGTCCTTACTGAAGGTAAGTATTTTAGGCTAGTAAAAACTAATTTTACCCTTTTAAAATTATCGTTTCTTACTACCTGCAAATACTTACGTTCAGTAATTATGCTGAATTTGTCATTCAGGTGGTGGGAGTTACCCCACTGAACCCTGGAGAGTATGCCTACTACTAATTTTAAAATGGAACAAGCAACTTACCCCTTTTGACAGATGGGTCTCGTCTTCTATTCCATCCTCTCACTGGTGTGCTCCTCTGCCTGGGTGTCCCCGGTCTGTACTCAAGTGACCCCCTCAGTCGAGTTTAGCATCATCTCCAGTATGAATAATAGGCTTTTCACTGGCGTGTCCCTCCGGCCGGGTGTCCCCAGTCTACACTTAGGGTGACCCCGTCCGGTGGTTTACTTCCTCACCTCTTCCGATGAGGTCTTCCTCAGAGCACCTTTCCTGCCACCACATGACCCCTCACCACATTCTCTCCCTTCGATCCACACGTGTCCCGCAGATAATGTTTGATGAAAGTGTTCCGGCTGTTCCATGAGCACGCCGCCACCACCTCGTCCAATGGTGTGCCGCAGCCGTAGGCCCACGAAGCGGCTAATGCCCGGACCTCGTGCGCTCTGATTTCCGCTGGGAGATCCTGATGGTCCTGGCCGTTCTCATACGCCCTTTTGATCACGGCGCAGATCCACTTCCCTAGCTTGAAAGGGGACACTCCCTTATCCAGGACCTCTCCACTGTTGGTGTCCACATCCAGGAATAGTGGAGTAGCCTCACTATGCCCCTGGCTCCCTTTAGGTCCTCCTCCATTCTTGTCGGTCTTGGTCAGGTAGAACCTCAAGGCTCTAATCGGGCACTGTAACCTCTCCTGGTTTCCTGGTTGCCCACTCCGGTTTAGAGCTTTAATCCGCACTGGTCTCGGTTTAGTTCCCGGGTTGCAATTCTTAGCTCTAAAATGGGCCGGGAAGGCCAAGCTCACTTCCGACCAATCCTTGGCAAAACGAATGTGCCCGTCGTCCCTGGTGAAGGCGGCCATCTCGCTTTGGCGTGCCGCCGAGGCTAACGCGACCAGGAATACCGTCTTCTGAGACAGACATAGAAATGATGCAGTTCTAGCTGGCTCGTACGGGGCGCCCATTAGGCTTTGCAGCACTAAGGGCAGATTCCACTTAGGGAACAACTTCGTTTGTCTTGGTCTTCCATTCTCAAAGGCCGTCATCTGTTTGGAAATCACTACGCTGGCAACGGTCTTGGGGTCCCCTACGCACGTCAGCTCGACCGAGTTGATGGCCGATCTGTAGCCCTTGATGGCGCTCGGGGACAGACCCTTATCGAAAAGCTCTTCGAAGAAAGCTGACAGCAGAGGCAGGTCCGGGTTGCACGGGTCGCAGTCTGTTGTCCCACACCACTCAAACCACTTCTTCCATTTAGCGTTGTAGTTGCGTTGTGAGGACTCTCTCAAACACTTTGTGATCCTGGAAGCCACTCCTTCCTTAAACCCCCCCCCTCACCAAATTTTTCTTCAGAGTTTCCACCCATGAAGATTCAGCATGGAAGGGTTTTGGTGCAGAGTTCTCCCCTGATGCTGGGATAAAAAATTCGCTGTGATTGGCAGAGGGATTGGATCCTCTTTCCTCATCTCCATCAACTCGGGGAACCATGGAGCCGCTGGCCACCATCGGGCCACTAAGATGAACTTGCCCTTTGACGCTTTTATCTTGTTGATCACTTTCTGAAGGAGCTTGAACGGTGGAAAAAGGTATGCGTTCAGCCCCTCCCAGCTGATTGACAACGCGTCTGTCGCCCAAGCTAACACATCCGGAAACGGGGATACGAAGCACTTGAGTTGAGTGTTGTGCTGGGTTGCGAACAAGTCTATCGACGGGGTTCCCCACCGAAGAAACAAAGCCTCGCAGACTTGTGGGTCTAACCTCCATTCCGTAGTTGGCACCAGTGTTCCCCTGGACAACTCGTCCGCCCACACATTGAGACTGCCCGCAATGTGGCGAGGAACCGGCGTGATCCCGTACTGTAGGCAGATCTTGAACAGGATGGAGGCTTTCTCCATGAGGGACTTCGAGTGGGTGCCTCCCCCTTTCCTCACGTAAGCTACTGCCGTGGCATTGTCGCACATTATGCCCACAGCCTGATGTTCCAGCCTCTTGCTCCATGCCAGTAGTGCCTTCCAGACCGCTCTTAGTTCGAGGACGTTGATATGAAGGTTCTTCTCCTCCTCGTCCCAAACGCCGGCCACAGTCTCCTCGGCAAGGTGGGCGCCCCAACCTGTCAGGGAGGCATCCGAAAACAGGAGTAATTCCGGCACCGGTTCGTGGATAGGTACTCCTCTTTCCAGGTTGTCCTTCACCGTCCACCACTCTAAGCTCTTTCTCGGGAGGTCTTGGAGCCGGATGACATCCTTCCAGTTGTGCCTTGGTTGCCACGCCGTCTTCCGAAACCAATGAATCGGTTTTACCCGCCAGTGGCCTAGCGGGACTAGTCTGGCGTTGGAGTCCAACAGTCCAATGAGTGACGCCAACTCCTTCGCTGTCGCTGTGGTCCTCTTGTTGAAAGCGGTCACCGACGTCTTTGTCTTCAGAATCCTCTCTTGTGCGGGCCGTATCAACATCGTTACAGTATCGAACTCCGCACCCAGAAACACAAAGTTGGAGCTCGGAGCAGGTCTCGACTTCTTGAGGTTTATTCCAAGTCCCAAATGTAAGAACAGGGAGCTGCACATTTCCCACTGTCTTGTCAGAAGACCCCTGTCTTTGTGTCGTACCAGCCAATCGTCCAAGTACGCATGAGCTTTGATGTGATGCAGATGTAAATAAGCTAAGACTGGTTTCAACATCCGGGTAAACACGTACGGAGCCGTTGCTAGCCCGAATGGAATAGAGGTGAACTGGAACGATTTCTGACCTGCTACGAGGCGGAACATGTGTCGAACTGAAGGATGGAGGGGAATGTGCAGATATGCATCCTCTAGGTCGATGGAAATGGTCAACTCTTCGTGTTGGAGTGAGTCCCGAATGGAGTCTATCGATTCCATTTGGAAATGTTCCTTCACAAGGTGCCGGTTGAGACTCCGCAGGTTGAAAATAACTCTTGATCCTCCTCCCTTCTTTGGGATCACCCTCGCTGGACTCCAGAATCCTGGATCGTGAGGTGCTTCTTCCATTGCCCCTTTCTTCACCAGTGCGTCGACTTCTTGGATGAGTTCTGGGGTTCCGGAATACTCTACCAGCCAGTCTGGCGGGCAGTCGGTAGTCGCTGGCCTGGTAATGAACGGCGGTGAGTATCCCTCTTCCAGGGTCTGGATGACAAAGGGGTCCGCCGCAATCTTCTTCCAGTTGTCTAGGTGTCGGGTCAGCCTTCCCCCCACCTGACGGTGCATGGGGGGGCGCCCTGTCCATGGCCAGTCACTGTCGCGGTGGTCTTCTGCCCCTCCCGCGGAAGGATCCTCGGCCACTCTGGTAATTCCCTGGTCCCTTTCCGCGTGACGAAGAGGGGTGGTTGTCACGAAAGGGCGACCGATCTCGCGGTTTGTCTGTGGACTTCTTGCCGCTCCCTTTTCCCCCGTACGGTTCGTTCCAGTGTCCGGACACCGGTTGGTGAATCCTGGCATAAAGCGTTTTGCCCTTTGAGCTCCCACGGCTCATGCTTGTGGCAGTCTGGGCGGGTCGCACCTTCTCTCTGAGCTCGGGAGCTAACTCGAGTAGTTGTCCATTAAACAAATCTCCCGAACCATGCACTGGCAAAAGACGCAACTTGCCCGCTACGTCCGCCGGGATGCCTGTCGCAGAATCGAGAAGGGCGTCCCGTCGGCGAAAGACATTGTTCAAAAGTAGGCGGCATTGCCAATTGAAGCTGTCCTTGTGGAAGGATGACGCCCGTTTGAGAAGGTGCATGCACTCCCTAATCGTCTTATTCTCCCTGAGTTCTGGGTTGGCCAGTGCCATTGCCTTCAAAGCTGCCGTCGATGATGAGTAGATCAACTCTGCCTGTGAGCTTGCCCTCATGCTGGCCCTCAACATAATATCGTCTTCTTCGAACTGTTGGGTGGGAGTCTTAATGAACGACGGGTTCTTCAGGATAGAGTCCAGCTCGATGCTACGCTGTTCCGTCACATATTCGGCTTCCTTGAATGTCCGAAACCTCTTTTTATTCGGGGCACCTCTTCCCACAGACTTGAAGAACATACGCGATTTTTTCGGGTCATGCGGTGGCAGGGGTTTAGAAGATGAGACCGGCAGTTCGTTCTTCCTTGTTAACGACTCCGCGTTGAGCAGTTGCCTGAACATCACTGCTGATTGAGGCAGATGGGAGGGTTGCTGTTTTCGAATACCCTCATTCGCTAACGTATCCATGGGGGGGTCCTCAGGGTCCTCCACTGGCGTCGGCCCCTCCTTGATGAAACGAGTATGTCTCAAATGCTTGAGTGCAACCTCCGTGAAGTCCGCCCAAGGGATATACCCCGGTCCCTCATTGAACGGGTCATCTTTGTTGCCCCCTTCTGATTCTTCATCACTATCAGATGGGCTGTCGTCCTCCCCAGTTTTCCTCCTTTTAGTCGCTCCCCCGTCGTCTCCTAACTCGGCTTCCCCTTTCCGCTTCCTTGAGCCACCGTCCCCTCCTGAACTAGATGGGGCAGGGACCCCCTCACTTGTTGTTGAAAGTACTGCACTCTTTGGATGTGCTGCTGCCGAAAATCGCGCCGACGACGACTGTCCTTCAAGCGGCGACACATGGCTACTGACCGGCGACACGCGGCGACGGAGCGGCGACACTCGGCCGCTGGGTGACGACTGAGCGGCGACTGGGCGGCGACACACTTTCGGTGACTCCTTCACGTCCTCACCCGGCGGCAACAACGTGGACATGGCCGGCGACAACTTGGCGACATGTGGCGACTTGACGCCTGCCGCGCTTGTCGCCATGAACGAACTCATCATGTCCAGTAGTTTCGTAATTTTGTCCTCACTGGACGTTACTACTCCTACATTTTTAAGAGATTTTCCACTGGAGCTTTTCCTGCTCCCCTCAAACGAACCGCTGTTCCCAACACCGGGAGCGGCCGCTGGAGTACTCTTATTCGCTGACCTGTGACTGGACGGTCTAGTCGATTTTCCTGCCTTCGTCGAGCTCTTCACTAGGTCGGAACGACCTCCAGACTTGGAGTGGGACACGTCAGTCTCCTCCAACCTTTCCCGCTCGACACGTGGCGCCACCTGGCGCTGCGGCGACTGCACAAAGGACGGCGACACGATGTCCCTCGTACCACTGTGGATTGGCACTGTAGTCAGTCCTAAACAGGCTAGATCCGAAAAATGTCTCGATCCCTTGGTTCCCAACATCTCCACCGGTTTTTCTTCTTCTTTTTGTAAGAACGGTTTAAACATGTGGATCATATCCGCCATAAACACCCCAAACTTTTTGTCGATTCCCGACACAGCCGAATCCACTTTGTCTGTGATCCGTTGTTCGAGTCGTGTTGCCTTAGCGTCGAAAATCACGTTGGCCGTGGTCTGCATCGAAGCTAGTAGTTCCTCGTTAGAAAAAGGCACAATTCCTACCTGGTCCGTTTCGCAATCCGTAGGATCAAACTTTGACTGTTCATCCTGCACTACCACGCTTTCATGGATCGCTGCGAACGCGTTTTCATTGTTCGCCGCCATCTTTGTTTCCTCGTCGTGTTGGGTAACGGCATCTCAGGGTTTTTGCTCATCTCAGCTAGCCTTTCATCTACCGACACTGCTGCTGCTGCCCTGGCCCTCTGATCTACTTTTTGGTCGGATTTTTTCCACGTGTGTAGAATCTCTTTCACCGTAGATCGATGGTGTAGATCGCACAGTTCACAAACTTTAGTGACGAAATTACACGGCCTGCAATCGCGACACAACGGATGAAAATCCCTCGACTGTTTCTTGCACGAACACTTGTTGAACGTTCCCGAATTAAGTCTCTCACGAAGCAGGTCTTTAGCCTCCTCCACTGTGGCCATTTTGCTGCCCAAAAAAGTCGATAAATCCTATCCAATCGTCAAAACAAAAGTAGCGATGTTACAGCACGTCCTCTCTCAATGGCGTGCTCAAAATGTGATGAAGGGACCAAACAAGATGGCGGCCTCCTGGATAGGAGTAGCAGCGCGCCAGGCGGGAGTGGAGAGAAAGTTTTGGTACAAGCTAAAAAAGGGGGTTTTTTAGTTGATAAATGAGCAGCGATAGCGTAAAATGGTGATTTTAAGCATAATTACTGAATGTAAGTATTTGCAGGTAGTAAGAAAATTCATTTTCCTGGCCTAAAACATGAAGTACTTTCCATAAATATGCTACAGGCGGCTCCCTTTATAACGAACAATACACCCTGACAAAAAATGGACATATACTGGGGGCAACCCAGTAAAAAAACCAGATTTGGACATTGTTGGGTTTTCTTGGATTTATTCCGTAATTTAATTCAACAACACACAGAGGTACACACTCGGCTCAATCCTAACCCACTTCTGCCTCGAGTTCCCGGATGCGCAAACACACGACTTGTCTTTCAAAACGGTTTGCTTTAGTTTGGGCACCATCTTATACTTGGGGGCCACTCTGTATAAAATTCAGACTTGGGCATCGTTGGGTTTTCTTGGATTTATTATATTATTTAACTCAACAACACACAAATGCAGACACTCAGCTCGAAGTCAACCCGCTTCTGCCTTGAGCTCCCGAATGTGCAAACGATCCGAAGAAAGCTAAAGCCAATGAGAAACAGCAAACTGTGATGAGCTCCCAACATACAGAGTGTTCCTAATATGGAAAGCTCCTTTACAGCCAATTGGTAATTCTACGAGAAAACTTACCTGTTTTTGTAAGAAAATTATAATTCTTTGAGTTTCCGACCACGTGGTTCTAACATTGGGTTTACTTCTTGTATAGTCTACCTCCGCAAGGGAAGAGTTAAAACCCACTTGGGCTGTCCCCTTCTACTTCCGTTCTGACTTCACATTCGGTAACCTTGGTCTCTACTTCCATTACTCTTTAGTAGTGTAGTGGACGCACTACGCTTGCATACGGGAGGTGGGCGGCTCCCAAGGTAGAACCGCAAAGTTGGACACTCAAACATTTCTAATTATTCTACAAAATCAAATTAGTTTTCTCATAGAACTACAAATTCTGTTTCGCATCCTCCCTAGCAGTTCTACCGTTGGGTAGACTGATCGTTAGCAAGTGATCTCCCACACTCCACCAAAAGGTGACAACTTTAATGACTCAAAAACTACATTCTAGGCAGCAACCTGCATCCATCCTCCAGCAACATCACTAGCCAGCCTATACACAACCATGGTTCGACTTCTGGAAAAAGCAACCTAACCTCCTGAACCACGAACTCGTAATCCTACCAGGTAATCCGCCCCCAGTATGCTAACCAAGTAGCAGGAACCTCTGGATCTGCCTCCCCTTACTAAATCACAGGGTACCTAACATCTACGTCACAAACTAGGACTGACGCCCATCCATGCTCACTATTACACCAACAACAAACATTCCCCTACCACGAAAAACCCCTCTACTGCATAATGAATACCCCTATCAGAAATCAGCAATTCTCTGATAGCTATACCCTAAGCCTCGTACACCTACCGTCATAATATACAATTTTTGCACGCTTCAAACAAGCTTCACTGTCATATGGAACACCGCAACTTATGTCATGCCTTTAACTAACTAACCTGTGCTCTACTACTAAGCACAATTATACCTAAAATCTACCACTATAAAAACTTTAACCTCAATAGGATGCGGCCCTTTCTGATAGAAATCATTCTAAAAAAACTAACACATATACCGTATTATCCAATCCTTTTCAACTGCTACAATTCACGTCCTAAACCCCGTAAGCTAGGCTAAGTGAAACCCATTGCCAAATTCTGAGAGACTTTGGAGCAGCAGTAGCACCAGTGCATAAACACGTGGCAAACACAATAACGTGGGGAAACCACACCGTTCAAACATCACAGGGCCAAAAAATCCAGAGTTAAAATAAACTACTCCTAGCTAGCACACATTACATACCACGTAACCCAATGCGACAAGCCAGTAAAACTGTAACAACCATCCATTTCCAATACCAAAGGAAACTCCCAGGCTCGGACTGGCCATACTGCCATTGTGCCATTGGCACAGGCGCCCTTTGGTTACCCCACTTTTGGCACCCCATGGGCAGCCTTCGGTTTTACCCCTTCTAGAAAGAAAAATGAAATCATTTCCGCTGTTGAGCTTCCCTTCAGGCATAAATCCTCTTCTTTCTTTCTCCTTCCCCTTACTTGCATTTTCAACACTTTTGTTAAACTCCTTCCCCCTTCCTCCCCCCCCCCCACCAAAGAAAAAGACCCATGACGACCCAAAAAGAAGTTCATAAAACAGCCATTCCTTGAAATATACGGTAATGAATGTGTTGACGCACTTCAAAAGCCAGTAAAATATAAAAATAAGCAAACGCTCTGGGCTTCTTCCCTGAACAATGCATGGGGAGCTTAGAGCGCTCTCCAGAACCATCAGGCTTGAATTCCTGGTAAAACGCGTGGAGCCCCTCCCCCATCATTTCTCTAAATGGCACAGACGCCCTCTGCAACCCAGTCCGACTCTGGAAACTCCTTCCTCCGGTCAACAAACCACTAATTTCCCACGCCCGCAGCGGAAACCGCCATTTTGTCCACGCACGCACAACACCGCAGACCCTTAGACCCAAAACCGTGGGACAAAACCCAAAATTGTTGGAAACAAATTTAAATAACCATATTTCACCCTCTTAAGAACAAACATGTGCCATGGCTTGGCCACCTTCAACAAGTGAAGGAAAAATTTATAAAGCTTGGGTTCCCACCAAGTTTCCTAAATAAAGCCATCCAAGAAGCCTTAGAAATGAGATGGAGAACGAACACCTCAAGACTCTCTAACAGAAACAGAGGCAGACAATCAAACCAGTATGCAGTTCAAGGTGAGCCTCACCTACCTTAAAGGAGTCAGCGAGTCAATTCTACGTATCCTCTGTAACAAGAATTGACTATCCTTCCTGAGGAATACCAGGAAGCTGAAAAGGCTCTTGACCACCCGCACATGCCAACATGAAACAACTTCCAGCACAAATGAAGCACCTTCCTGCATGAACATAGCGGAGTCGAGTGCAGACTTAAGAGAAAACTCGAGGCAAGCCCAAAAACCCCTGCCAAACCACCACTAATGGCACAACACCAAGAGCCAAAATAAGAACCCCCGCACCAAACATCTGCATGAGAAATCTCCCATTGACATTGACACTGCCTGCAACTACACACCAAAAGAAACTGGAGGACGAGGCCCCAAATGTTCCCAGGACTAAAAGCGGAGTGTACCTTGTTACATGTGAAGGGTGCGATGCTGTTTACAAAAGTGAAACTTGACGAGGTGTGAACATCCACTTGGCAAACAGCATCGCATCCCACTACAGTAAAACGAAGCACAAAATTGGGTGGAACAAAACCATGACTCTCCTTAAATCAACCTCAAAATAAGACCCACATCTGAGAGAGTTGGAGTATATTTCTAGACAGCAATTTGAACAGTATGATGTGCCCCTCCTGAACTTGCAGCCAGTTTGGCCCCGAAAATTCAACATCTCGTACAGCCGGAATACCTGTCACGGAGGTGGAATACAAAACGTTATTGCAATCGATGGCTACAAGTGGCAGATCTTCACTCAGTCCAATTTTCTGTACTGATCTTCGAAATTTTTGAATTTTTCGTCCATGTATGAAATCTCAATTTCAAAGTAATTTGCCACATTGCTGTTTCAAACACAACTGGATAGATCTAAAAACGCAACACAACTGCAATAGTGTATTGACCAAAGTTGGTCGAATTATCATAAAAGTGGGTAACAAACACCATTGTAGTAATTTTTAGCCGACAGAGACCAGCTACCAATACCAGTGGAATCGGTAGCCGATATTGATACTTCAGTACCTTCCAAAACTACATTCAGACTTCGGAAACTCAACAGGACATTCCGAAAGTTTCTTTTAAGGGAAGTGACATCAGCCTTTCGGGGCAAACAATGCTGGAGAAATTATACTTGACAGCCAGCACAAGTATTGGATTTGTTGGGAAGTGCAGCACTGGTACAATCGACTTGTCATTTTTCCGAATAACTACAGTAAATCCTCGATTATCTGGACTATCTGCAATCTGGGAATCCCGGGGAATTCCCCTTTCTTGCTGCCAACAACGTCACTGCCTTATTCCTCCAATTAACTGTTCTGTTTCAAAAGCCGTTGGCGCGTTCTATAGTATCGAGACTCGCAAGCTCCGATTGGCTCATTTATGGCACTTAGCAATGTAACGTCACGTGAAGCGAGTCAAGGTCGACTCAATTGGAACTAGCATGAGCGCGTTCTTTGTGAATGGCTGGCTACAAGCCAACGATGACGGCTCGCGACAGATTGCGGGAGCACTATCGATAATCGCTAATATTTCAAGCCATATAACAACTTTACTTGCAAGGCAATAAAAATATAAAAAAAAAAAAAAAGATTTGGGAGTTGGTAAAAAATACTGTAGAAGAACAACCAGTGGCTGTTAGCATTCCAAGATTGCCTGGGTTCAGCAAGTATTGATATTTTCTTTAAGCCTACTCGGACTTTGCCGGTTTTCTTGCCAAGGGCAGTTCGGATAATCAGGGTATTTGGGGTTCGGATAACTGAGGTTTTACTGTATCTTCAATGTCGCAGGAGTGACATCAAGCTTTGTGCTTTCAAACAGTCTGGAGTAACGGTGGATTGGATTGGATGTTTTGGAAGGTAGTGATTATCCGTACCAGGCAAAGCATTTATTCTCAGAACGATTGCTCACCTCATCATCAGAAGATTCTTCTCTTTGAGAATTTAAATTGGGAGCACTGCCAGTTAGTCCTGTGTCTTGTAGATTTTGGTCACCGCCTTCAATATTACTTAAAGATGGTCTTCGCATCACCCAGTTGAATTTATCCATGCTTTCTCCCTGCAAGAAAATGCACATAATTATAAGAAATGGTGCACTAAAAAGGAATTGTCTAACATCTGTTTATTTCCTATTACGAAAGCAAATAACTAGTGAGTGTTTATCATGAAAAATTTATAGAACAAACACAGGAAAAGCTCTTTGTAATGATAGCCCACGGTCCTATAAAACAGAACATCAGGTTTAGCGTTATTAAAAAAAATCTATCATCTTTGCCTGAAGAGTTCAGATATAACATTGTTATGAGAGGGTCACTTGACAGGTGTTATTATATATAACAAAACTCAACTGTAGAAAACTCAACGCCTCCTTTCAGTCAATCTTCAAAATCTTGAAATGACTAGTAAGTAGTAGCTTAAACTAATTTCTGAATTAGACCAGACTTGCAAAATGTTTTAAATATTTAACACTGTCTTACCTCTTGGCTTTCAAGTTCATATTCCAAGAAGTCGAAGTCTTTGAAGACTCCAAATTGCTGGTCTGTTGCTCCACTGTCATCTAACTTGCTGTCACCTGATTCTGCGTTGTTTATGACCGACACTTCTTCTGTGCTGGATGCCATACTTGATTGTCTCTCAACAATGTCACTTGTTTGACTAAAGATGACCTGAAGGCAAAAAATATATTAGTTAACACACTTCATCAGCCAATCTGCATAGTTGGCAAAAATAGCTGATGTATTGCTTAACAGACGTAATTATGAATTCATGCTGTAAGTAATTCTATGTGTAACAGGCTTGATTATTGTGTTGTGATTTACACGCAGGTGAGAGTACAAGACATTTTGTGTGATGTACGTGGAAATGTGTTTCAAATAACTTCAGACTTCATAAATAAAATACATAAACCATTAATAAGTGAAAAAAAAAAGAACAAGAAAGGAGGACCAACGAAAAATATGCTGTTTTCTCCTGCAGGTTCTCTTAAGTTTTAAAAGTCTATTTATAGCAAAAGATGATGGGCTCGCAGCTTGATGCATTCCATATCAGGTAGAGTACGGATATATTAAGATATGTAAAATGAGTATTTTGCATTAAATTGGTGTGAAATTTAGTTTTAAAGGCTTCTAGTTAGCAGTATGTCGAAGATATTTCAGTGAAAGTTATGACTAAGTGCGCGTTATACCACATAAGCCTAAAAACTATTGAGTACAGTCGATTAGTGTACTTTTTCCTAATGGTACGTATGTTAAGAGTGTCTTTAAAATCGTTAACTCTCTGATGGTTTTTGGCGAAAATGTCATGGCATTTTAACTAATACATAGCAAATTGTTAGGGCGACATGCAAACTTAAAATGCTTAAAAATAATTCCGTGATTTTAAAAACAGTGCTTTTCGCGATAGGACAGGAAAACCCATTAAATCATTTCATGTAAAGGGGTGCTAATGTCCTGATAGTAACATATTTTTTTTTGTAAATTTAACCGGTTTCCTTGTTATTATTTTTGAATAATTTCTGGGACTTGTGGTGAATACTTGTTGTTCATACATGTTGTATATATTTTTGATTGTTCTTGATTGTTAGTTTTTTTTTAAACTTATTCTCATAAGAGGACGTTTCTTTAAAAAACCCTTGGGTCATGCAACGCGAGATTCTCTCTCCTTGCATATCGTAGCTTAACCTAACCAAATGCCTTTAGTGGCACTCCTGATAACACTGGCCTTGGGCCTCATTATTGTTGCTATAGCTAATATTACATAAAGCTACAGAATACATCTAAATGTCATGTTATTATCTTGTATTCAATTATGACTATTAATATGTAATGTAACCTACATCTGTCCCCTTCACTTCAAAGGCCAAAGCGGCCCAACTAAGTTATAACTAGACCCCATTTCTGCTACTGCAAGTAATAATGAGGTGAGTTTGAGCCTGGTTCTTATTTCTTATGCATTTTATGTTTAACTTGAAACCAAAAGGAATATTTAAAATCTAATAAATATGTCACAAATATATATCCTAGCATAAGCATACTTTGATTTTTTTTTGGTTTATAATATTTTTAATAATCCGGTAAATCTTCGGTCAGATACAACAAGCACTAAAAGTTTATTTATTTGTGAGTACGGGCACGATTTCATGGCTGAAATAAAGTTATACAACTTTTCTGAATTTTTTTTTATTTGATGAAGCTACGAAAGTTGTGGTAATATTAAATACCTTGTGAATTTTACAGTACAGTACTAATTGCAACTTTAAAAAATGTGGACTACTGTCAAAAAGTACCAGTAGTACCCATCCTCACTGATGGCTACGAGGAGCCTCCCCCCCCCCCCCCAACCACTATTCTGAACTTCCTTTTCTATCCTAATCCTGTCTGATAAAGGGGAGAGAGGAGTAACAGGAATGGGAAAGACAAAAAATAAATTGATGCTGTCGTCTTGAATAACTTTATGAATTGGGAGAGGGTAGGAAGCTACCTCGGGAGAAATCTGTGGGGGGGTGGGCGCACTTGGAACATCATTCACGGTAACATAAATGTCGGTTTTCGTATTTGCAATTGTCGTCGGATGTCTTCAGTGTCTTCTGATCCCCCCCCCCCTTCCCCGGTGGGCACCCATGGAAAATTAACGTGCTTTGAATGGATTCCAAATTCTGCCTTAAAAATTTAAAAATAGAGAAAATCTCGCTATTTGTGTTCTAATTAAAAAAGAAATTATTTTTACTATTTACAAAATTCACAATCAGAATTAGAACTACTATTATGTGTGACAAGCTGTTGCAGGCATCAAATTGAACCCAATTGTAGAATTCATCTGTTAAATAACCAAGGCAATAAACTATAGTATGTCAGTGATTTATATTCTTCTTTAGTTTTCCTAACTTAATCATTTAAGACAGATAATTAACCATGCAGAACGAGGTCAGGGGGAGTGGGGGCAGTTTCGGACAAGGGGAGAAGATAGACCACAAAATTTGAGCGTCACATGATTTATGTACTCACGAAAGCAATATTTTGATGATACATTCGTTATTTTTTCATAGTGTAACTATTTTTCCATAAAACATTACTCCAAAAAAAATAAAGGGTTCAACCTTAAAAAATATGGAAAAAAAAGGTTAACTTTTTCCTATATTTACAATCGGCCTAAAAAAAAGGCCAAAAATCCAGAAAATCAACACTCACACTGGCAAATTTTCGACAACTCCCTGTTGTCATCATCAGGTCTCAAAACACTTGGTTAGTCTCTGATCACATCGTCTGCTGTTCATTCTGGTCGAATACAAACACGGCGCCTCACATTGCCTCCAGTATTTGTAGGGAGGTGGCACCCCACCAACGAGTTTGTGGTAGTGGCTGGGGGTTACGTAACCTTTTTAAGGTGTAATCGATTTTCTTATACCTTAAGGCAGCCTTAATTTTTTGGCGAGAGAGGAATAATCTATCAGAATTATCAAACTTATTTTTGATGACATGGGAAAAGTAATTTTTTTAGGTGAGGCATGGGGCCTCGTGTCGTCCTCCCATCTTCGCACTAGTTTTAAAAAGTATGCTCTTTCAATAGACAATTTTTGTTCAAATACATATTTTTTTTTCTTACTGAACCGAACGTTTCATTTCATTATTTGAAACTGACGCGAAGAGTTTGCCGTATGTTAAATTTTCATTTTATTTTTTCTGAATTCTTGAAAATCCTTTCACTTGGCAGTCAGGGTTGGTCACTGAGCAATAAAGGCTTCAATAAAAGGCTGGGATTTTGGAAGTTGGTGGGAGGTGAAATCCTTATGTAGTGACCTCCAAAATGATATCAAGTTTCAAGTCAAGGCTGGGACAGAATGTACCAATTCAAGGACGTCTGGCCGATTAAAAAAAAAAGAATCCATGAATTCGTTCAAACATTTATGGATGCTGCGCTTCTTTGCCGTGTTCTGAAAGCCACAAAAGTTCTCCTTAGGACGAATCGAACACGCCAGATTTTGTATTCTGTAATACTGAAATATACAACATTGGGTTCGTTACAAATAGAAAATATTATCATACGTTACTCTGTTTGTCAACAGCAGCGTAGTTTCCAAGGATTGGCACTTTTCTATGCAGCACGTGCTAGCGATCGTCTGTTTGTTTGTCCAAATGGTTCATCTGGTTGCCGCAAATAGCACCAATATTATAGCATGCATGTGAGGTTATCACGGCAGCACGACAGCGCTTGCTAGCAGGATATCCCTTAAACCAATCATTCCTCCAAGGATGCACCATCTTGTCGCATGTTCCGAAGGAGCGACTTCGCTACGTAATTACTTCAAACCGGTTCGTTTTTCTTAGCCACGGGTCAGCAATGGGACCTGGCAAGTTTATGTAATCGTTTTGCTGGTTTACTAGCCTCATTCTTACTTTAGCCCGATATTTTAATGACTCGCTTTTTCCTTTAACTACATATTGGGGTGTGAACTTGCATCCGGCGCACGGTGGGTTTTCAGAGACGCAAGGGTGGAGCCAGCTGGAGAAATGGGCACCATCAGTCATCTACAAACGCATCTCGGTCAAAATATACCAATAAAAACGGCTGAATGCTGCTGTTAAGTTCATGCATCGATAAAGTTTCGTTAACATTCAAAGGCCGAGTATCTTAACAAGCTCTCATCCACAGGGTATTCCCTACTGACGAGCCCAAACAAGGGCGAAACAGTCTCTCGGTGAGAGCAGCTTGATTTTAAGTGATCGACTGCCATTACTAGGCCTAAATGTAAGTATTCAGTTGAATGGAGCCTCATACAAGTAGTAGTTTCTGCTTTTTAGCTTCCTGAAGCCAGCCAGTTTTGAGCTTGTTAATTTACCATCAGCAAGGTCACTTGCTCTCATCCACAGAGTATTCGCCACTGACAAGCCCAAACAAGGGTGAAACAGTCGTCTATAGAAATCTTTAAGCCACTAAAAATTACTTAACACTATAAGGACGGCATTCTGGCTGATTTTTGTTTGGCCCAGTACGGGTAAAAACCAAACAAAAATTAAGGCTTATGACAGACTTGTAGAAAAAAAATCATAACTACCCACACACTGGAGGTAGAGAAATGAAATTTGTTTCATTTTTTTCAGAAAATAACTGGCTTTCATATCACGTTTTTAGTTTTACTGGCGGTTGTAAAATAAAAATGTAAAAATAAAATACCAGTCTGTATTTTTCTCTTTTTTTCAAATACATAACGGCTTCAGACAACCATCAAATCACGTGTGTAGCATCCCCTACATGTAAATAGTACCTACGTTTTTTTTTTTTTTTTTTTTTAGCTTAAGTGGTTCTCGGGAGTGGTACTAAAAAAAATTGATGCGAGTGGGCGGTGTTTATTTTTCATGTTTTATTCGTGATTTTTCAGATGTGGGAGATGGCTTTTTTTTACTAACAAAACGAAATCAGTAGCTTACATTTTATTGTGGAGTGGAATATCTATGTTTTAATGTCAGGATCAGCGTACACAAGTTGCAAATTTGATAAAAGTCATTCTTTAGATCCAGAATTTTAGTTGTGCCATGCCTCTGAATGACCTTAAGATTCCTTTCAAGGCAATCACGTGAATGGAGCAAAGAGCTGATATGGTATAATGTTTGGTGACAGTGCTGATGTGTGATCGATACTTTTTTTTAGACAATGTCATAAAAAACGTTTCATATGCTAAGAAAAAAAACCCATACGTGCACTCCTGAGAACGACTTAATTAACTTTTAGTGGCCTTATGGGTGAGAGTTCCTTGATTTTAAGGCAGAGTATCGCTAACAAAAGTCTACTCCACCCACTCCCTTCTGTTCTCATCATCACGTCGTTGACTTAGGAATGCCTAGTTGGCGAGTCAATAATGGAAAATCTTCCCCAAGCTACAAGTTTCGCTAACACATCAATTATAGAGTTTGGAACGAGTTCACCACTGATCCTTGAAATGCATTAAATACCGTTTTATTAAATAGTAAAGGGCAACTACACCAGCAGAAAATGCCGTGCTTAATATCTTTCCAAAAGCGTTACCACTAACAGTCTGTAAATGAGATAGTGACAATGAAAGGAGGGAGAAAAGTCTCCCACCCGGAACGAAAACCTCAATTTAAATAAAAATGTACGATCTCATAAGTTGGTGAATTTTCAACTTCTTCCGAAGTTAAAGCCTTAACTTTTACACACAGGAGGCGCTGCATTGGGAGCACTATTCCTTTGGCTGACACTGACCATTTTTTCTCAAACTTCATCTATTTCTTTTCACAGTACGTTAACAAATTTCCAAACAAGGGTTGATGCGAAAATTGCAGATGCGGCATTATGGCACTTAGGATGCCGGTCCCCAGATATTAGCCGTTTTCCGCAATTTGTGTGTGTATACATCGTAAAGCACTACACACATGGATCTCAATCGAGCATAACTTTCTTCCACACGTGCTTTAACATAAGTGACATGAACGGATAAAGATGCACGCGCCTAAAGAGGAGGTATCATCTAGCAGGAAGATACCTGCATGACATTAAAGTTGAATGGTTGGTAAGACAGGAAACGCTAATGCCTAACATTTTAACACAAAGAAAGGAAAGTACTTTAGAAGTAAAAATCTTTATATTGTTACATTTGTTATGTACAGGTAACCATTATTCATCAGCCATTTTTTTCCATAACAATATATAGCTTCAGACAGAGTGAGCATGTTAGATGGCTGTACTGTACAGTAATACATGTCAAAAAAAGAAGGCAGACCCCCAACTGAAAACCAGCGTCTTGATATCAAAATTAGAAACATGATGACAATTGGGTTATTACATACCCTTGACGGAAAGAGATATCCACATTTAAGACTACTCCCATAAAAGTTCGAACAAATTTTGTAAATTATACAATACCGTACACTCTATTATTTTAACAGAATAAAAGCGATGCCTTCTTTCTTTCTACCTATCTTGGTAAGATAAAAATCTTGTATCAAAAACTTTTATTTATTTATTGATATGGTGAAGACTGTTGTTGCACGATTAAATCAAGAACGTTCAACAGGCAAAAATAATCAAAAACATTGCGTGGTTTTACGTGTGTTCTACTACTACTCTCTTTTCTGAATGGTTATGGAGGCTCCTCCTGGTTATTGCAGGCCCCGCACAAAATAACTGAAAGCTTCAAGAACTTTGAAAAATCCACACCAGTCATTCTCGTTTTAAATGAGCTACAATGAAACCATTCAACTTTTCATTCCATGGGAAGTTACTTGTAAGTGCTGTCACGTAAGTGTTTTAAAGAAATGGATTTTGAAGCTAAAATTAGTTTTTACTTATCCTAAAATACAAACCTTCAGTTATTGGCTCAAATCATTTATTTAAAGCTCTATGCCCAAACCTTTAAGCTTGAAGCTTCTTTAGTTCCCACTAGAAGGTGGTGGTGGGAATGTGAAATTCCCAAAAAAGGTTTTTACATTCACCCTACTGCTGAGATCCCAGCAGGCATTGCCACCTGTCCCACACTTTCGTTTGGTGAATGATCCTGCTCGGCGAGACCATGATAGTCGACTACCTTTAGCATTGGAGCAGGAGAGCTGCCACTAGAGATGACAAACCGGCATCATCAAGGCTATGCTTTAGTCTCCAGATGAAGAATGTCCACACCTGTATACAACATATATCCCAGATGTTGGGTGAGCAAATGCGGTTTCAGTGGTAAGGGGACAAGTCCAGCACGAACCAGGGAGCCATCGGCCAAAGGGCGGCCACCAGGATGAAGGAGTTGTGGGACGACCAGACTTTCATCAGTACTTTCTGTTGGATGGAAAACGGGGAGATGCGAACATCCCTTCATGAGATGCTGAGACTGCTCGTTGCCCACGACTGAGGAAACAAAGTTTAGGGGTTGACTATTGGAATGAGTGGCGAACAAGTCCACCCAGAGTGTTGCCCACTGAAGAAAGATGGACTCGCAAAGCTGGGGGCACAACACCCATTCTGTCATGGTGACTTTGTACGTTCGTCAGCTAGGAAGTTCAGTTTCCCTGCTACATATTTGAGGAAGTTGGCACCATGGCTTCAGCTGGGAGCATGTCAAACATTAAAAGGTATATGTCTGGATGTATACGTGGAATTCCTGGCATAGGATGTGCAATCCAGAAAAGGTCTCCATCAAGGTGCGAGAGCGCGTCCTACCTCCTCTCGGCACATGTGGCACGGCTGTCCCGTCACTACCCGTACTGCCACAATCGTCGATCAGGTTCATACTGCGCAAACAAAAGCGCTAATTTCCAAAGTGTTGCTGTGAAGACACCGGTCTTCCTCTGACCAAGTCCCGTGAAGTTCTGTGGGTGCCCACGTCTGCAGCCCAGCCCAAAGTTGAAGAGTCCGTCGAGAGCAGGAGATCCGGGGGCGGGGTTTACCGGCGCCCCTACGGTAAGGTTGTGTCCCTGCAGCCACCACTGCAGTGAAGTCCATGGTAGATTGAGCAGGGGAATCTAGCCGACCCAGGAATGCTGCGGGACCAACTCGTCCCTCCTGACCCAGTGCATGGTACTGGCCCTGCAGGCACCCACAGGTACAAGAGTTGCTAAGGAGTCCATTTGCCCCATCACCGCTCCAAGTTCCTTGGCT
The DNA here is from genome assembly GCA_023313725.1 of Lithobius niger. Taxonomy (NCBI): domain Eukaryota; kingdom Metazoa; phylum Arthropoda; class Chilopoda; order Lithobiomorpha; family Lithobiidae; genus Lithobius; species Lithobius niger. The sequence goes on along the minus strand of JAHWFP010055247.1, from coordinate 19,108 downwards.
GATGTTAAATGTTGACGCCGAAAGGATCTTACAGACGAAATCTGCTTTGTTATCCTCTCTGGAGATGGGTGTACCAAAACGGTGGACAAGTCGAACGCAGTCCCTAAAAACACGAATATTTTCGCCGGACGAAAGCAATATTTTGCAGCGGTGATGCCGATGACCAGTTTCGTGAAGAGGGAAAGGCAGACAAGAAGGTTCCGGAGAGGGTTCCATTGGTAGAGGTTTGGTAACAACCAGTCGTCGAGGTAAGCGTCCGAGCACATGCGATGGTGATGAAGATACCCCACTACAGTTCGTAGGACGGATGTGAATACATGGGGCACCATTCTGAGACCAAACAGAAACATTTAGAAGTGGCACGTATACCCTCCTGACCCGAACTGGAAGATATGGAAGACGGACGGGTCCAGGGGGATGTGGTGGTCGACGTCTTCCAGATCCACTGAAACTATGTTCTTGCCATGTTGAAGGGACGCTCTCAGGGATGACAGCTTTGCCATTTGGAAGTGGTCTTTCTGAAAGAATGTGTTGAGCATGCCTTCTTCTTCGGAGTGACGAGTGCGGGGCTGTACAAGCTTGGTAGTCTTGGGGAGAAAGACGAATAGAGTCTTTCTCGAGAAGGTGCTGGACCTTTCCTGCCAGCAGCCTGTTGGCAGCATAGACATGGTAATGAACCCAGGGTGAGTGATGGGACACTAATGCAGTGGGGATGAAGAGACCCACGTCTCCGTACCATATAGTGTCTTTACCTCTGTGAAAGGTGCAACCTCCACGACCCTTGATAGGGAAGGATAAACTCCTTGTCCAGATTGGCTAAGGGTTCCCTGAACCGTTATTGCAAGGCTGCTTGAAGTGCCCCCTCCCCCCTCTAACTTAACCCACGGGCTTGTGGGCAGAGAATTCCTGGGGGGGGGGGGTCCACAAAATGGCTCTTTACGGAAGAGACAGACATTGTTACAGGCCTGCGGATGGCCGGAGGCTTTATTTCTCTCTCAAATCGGGAGCGAGGCCAAGCGGCTCCCAATGAACAGTTTGGCGGATGCATGTAATGGTACGAGTTGCAGACGACTGATTGAGTCCATAAGAATGTAAAACGTAGATTCGAGGTAGGCATCGCCCCGACGAAAGACCACGTTCAGCATAGCACACTGGCAAAAGTTGAAGGAGTCGTCCTGAAAGAACGAGACCATCTTCATCAGTTCACTACAATTCTTTAAGTCGCTGTTGTGTCTAAATTCAACCGGCTCCGTCATAAATACCTTCCAACGCACTTGTCGATGCAAAACATGTGTGATCCGCGTGCGAGCCTGTCTTCCAGCTCCATTGAAGCAGTTGTTCGTCCTCTTCAGCCTAAAGCAAAGGAGTCTTAAGAGTTTGAGTAGGTGGGCGGTGAGAGTCATGTTTCACACCGTGGTGAATTCCGTTTTGGTAAAAGTCTGATAACGCTCCTTCTTGAGGGCCCTAGGGTCGCACGGCTGAAAAAAGAAGTTCCTCTTCTTTGTATCGGAGGGAAGGGGGGGGGGGGGAAGAAGAAGAGAAAAAAAAAAGGAGTCCCCCCCCCCCAAGTGAGGTTGCTTATCCTCCCATCGCAGGCCTTCCAGATTCAAAAGCTGACGGAATAAAACTTATCTGTGGAAGGTAACATGCATAGGGACTGACGTCGTTGGAATTCGTTTACGCAGTGTGGTGCAGGTCCAATGCATCCTTACCATGGCCAGCTTCTCTATGTAGAATGTAGACGGTAAATAGTTATAAATTGATTGGCAGAACTCCCTCCATAGGACAAATGAGTTCTCTTCCCCATAAATATCCTTTAAATTCATTGAAAAATTGTCCTCATCATTATACAGTGTCTGAGAAGGAGGGGGGAAGGCAGTGAAATCGTCATGCAGGGGTAGTTGGCCTCCAAAACATTAGTCATGATGACCTTCCCTAGCTGATTCACTAAGTCGATCACTAGTCTGATAATACGCCCCACGATTGGAATAGGGGGTGAGGCAGGATCCCCATCACAAAACCTTCTCGGGAAGTACCCTACGCCTACCCTACTCCAATACCTTAACGATGTCCCTTCATTAACTAGACCATGACGACGGGGCGACCTATGTGTGCGGCTATGCGGCTACGGACCCCTTCACTTTAGCACCACGGGGATGTTGCGACGGCAAACGTCTAGGCCTAGAGTCATGGCGATGTGGCGACAGTGTCTTAATAGGTATAATGTGCCTAATGGAGCTGACAAACAATGTTAGGGCTTCACCCTTATTCATATTTTTATAGTCCTTTTTATATGGATGAGTATCATTTTCTGGGCCACACCCGAGCTAGAAATGCCACTGGACATTCTAGATGGGCTAGTATCTCCCTTTTCTCGAGCCGCACCACAGCGAGAATTATTTCTGGACAGACTTGTATCTCCCTTTTCTCGAGTCATTAACTATAATGAGTTTTAATGTTTACACGTGAATGCACAATCCTCTTTGACACAAGTGTGTCATGCTTATGTTTTGCCTGCTTGCTCGGCTTGACTTGACGACCGTTCGATGACTTATCCCAACTGGCCTTGGTGCCGTCACCCATACTAGCAGTTTACTTACAGACACATCGTTCCCTGTTGCTGTTTCTCCGTCCTGGGTCGCACTCCTTCCATTGGATAAACATTCCCGAACCGAGTGTCAAAGGAATTACGAGATTGGTTGCGAGTCGAATTGCCATCGAATTTGGGTCAAACTGAGAGCTTGAGTTCATTGAACTAAACCTGGCGGGAGACGAGGTCAAGGCCAATGTTCCAAATTACGTAGCCTCCGCCATCTAGGATTGGTTGCAAATAGGAAGCACCAGAGTGTGATAATTAAAAAAAAAAGGACTAAAAAAAAATTTTATTTGTGCACTTTTTGCCATTTTAAAAATTATCTAGGACTGGGACGCGGTCAAAATCGGTTATCGCTTGTCTAACGACATTTAACTTCCTCATTTAAGGTAGACTGTATTTCAGATACGTACTACGTAGCCACCCATTGAAGTTCCAAGCGTACTTATTACAACATTCACAAATTCAACAGGTAAACCTGAAGGGCTCCAACTGGGTCCAAGGGTGGGGTTATTGCTGCGGCAGAATTTAAATTGGTGGTCTTTGGTTAACAAAATCCTATCATGATTAAAGTCAAACTCCGCAGAAGTTAGTCGACGTTTGAAGTAACTGCGAAACAAATCTAAAGACGCTGAATGTTGCCATTGTACCTGCGTTTGATCAGATTTGTGCTTTTACTCAATACCTACAATTTCGGCATCTGTATATTGTAGACATCTGACTCATGGGTTAACATGAAAATTACACATCTGCATCGTCTGCATACGGCGTGTTTATCACCAGGGGTTTTAATGTGTGAGAACACTTCCGACTCAAGCACAACTTTCTCCAAAGGTTATAAATTGGACATTTAAATTCGAAGAGCACATGACCTCCTTGATCTGTGCTCAAACGATTAGTGTGGGATAGGTGTAAAGCCTGCTAGGATGTGAACAGGGTCTGCGTAAAGTGGTACGGAATGGTTTAAAGCTTCAGTACCTTTAAACTTACAGCAACGAAAGTTTTAAGTTTAAAGGTTTGGGCAAAACATTAAATAAATTATTTAAGCCAAATAACTAAAGGGAACTATTTTGGGTGAAAGTGAAGAACAAAAACTCATCCTTGGTCCTCCCTTTCGGAAACAAATCCTTAATCATACGGCATGAATTGACTCTTTAAGAAGTATTGAAAAGTGGAACAAAGAACACAAACGGCACAATCAGTTATGCTGCCATTGCATCGTTATTATTTCTTGCAGAAAGTAGTCTTATTCAGGCTGGCATCGCTGTAGTACCAGTAAGCATGTTGTGAAAGTATTTACGAAAAGCCACTCACTGGTTTAAATAAAGACGGAGGCTATACAGTGCAGCAGAAATGGATTTATAGTAAAGAGCGGATTGAAGGAAAAGGGAGAAGGGTTAGAAAACAGGCCAAAGCCATTATGCATTGGACATACATGCAAGCATTTACAGTAATTAATACGCCAGTCATTTACACGGGATTGTTCAGGTATAGCTTCATGGATAAAACTGTGGTTTTTTCTGATCGTATACAATTGCGTGGTCAAAGACAATATCTCAGCTGCAGATACATGACATGGATGGATGGATGTGACGACAACACACTGATCTTACCAACGGTAAGCTTTAGGCCAGTAATCATTTACCCTGCTAAACTACAAAGATTTCACAAGAGTAATTATAGACTTTACGAGAACATTAACAAAGTTTATGGCCATTTTCTTTTGATGGTACATTAATATAGGAAGACACAGGTAGGGCTCAAGTTTTTTAACCCATTAGCATGCAGCGAGTACAGTTCTCAGCTTATCAAGTTGCATTCTATGAATTTATGATTGCATCCATATGGATCACAAAAGAGAATACTTCACAGTATTCTTGGAAAAACACAGGTCACACGATTACGCATTTGTACTAATGCTTTATGGAAGGGCAAAAAGTAGTACCACAATTATATCCATTCAGTATTACCTGCCCCCAACATAAAATCTGACGTTACAAACCGGATAAGTTACAAACCGGATAATAAGTATGGTAAAGGACACGGAAATTAGGAGGTAGCAGTGCATTTCTGGCCCAGGCAATATTCCGAACAATGCAATGAATGCCATGCAATGGCCAGCGCGTCAATCATTACCTTGTTTATGACAGTGTCCTTTTTGAAGCAGGAACACAATATGAAAAATAAAATAGGTTTGGTTAACAAAAAACACCACCACATTAATTACAGGATGTACTGTTATGAAGGGAATTTTTTTTCTCTCCATAGCAAGGTTAGTAGTCAAAATTTGTTTTGTGGGAGAATTGCAAGTATTGGATAATAGGGTTAATAGTAAAGACTATTTACAGATTCTACATAAAAAGGAGAGCATATTTTAAAATGCATGCAGGGAAGATAATGGTTATTTACAAGAATGGTCAACTACAGCATGATCAGGCAAGGTAAAGGCACTATTTGCAATTACTGCAATCTCAAAGTATTATGGGGAATGTCAACGGAAAAAACATGCTGGTTATATTTCTGCTACAGTTGGATTTAAATAGCCATTACACGTCAGGATTTTAGCCTATGTTGTAAATCTATGTTGTCTGCACTATTAACTAATCTACGCTCCAGTTCAGCTTGGGTGTTGTAGTGAGGAGTAACTCAAACAGAATCTTCAGGGTTGATACAAGAACTGAAGCTTGCATTTTCGATAAAACAAGTCACAACAACTGCTGATTTGTGTATCACGCTGCATTGTATTTTTGGTGACGTAACTGCATAATAACAAATCAACTGCCGAACAATGCAAGGCGAAAGAAATCAAAATAGTAATCTTGGGTCATAATTTTTCTAACTACGACCAACTAAACTAAATTTTTCAGTAAATTTCTCATTTACGTTTGCAAACTCTCTTCTAAACTGCATGTAACAATGACTATAAGTATACAAGAATAAAACATTTTCTTCATAACAGCTGCTACTCACGGATGGACTTTTCGGCAAACCAACACGTTGTCCGCAGCTGGTTAACAGATTAACTAAACATTCACGTGTTCTCGCCTACAAAAAATAATTTAAATTACATAGTTTACTATTTAAAAAAAAATGTTAATGGTCCAACAATGTACCGTCCCCGTTTTATCCCTTCCACACTATCTGTTGGCAATGAATCACTAACCTGCGACATCCAAGGCTTTTTCCATCCACAAGCAATACTGTTATCATTTGATGACTGTGTAAACGACATCGACCGATGCGGAGATGCAGCTTTACCCACAGAACCTTCGCTTTTTGTATCCGATATAGAATCATCTTTACTTGATTGTCGAACAATGTAACGACTGCCTATGACTTGCAATTGTGTCACATCAAAGTTAAATTCCATGGTTCTGCCTAGAAAATTACAACAACAAATCTAACATATAGTAGCAGAAGGCTTTTGAGGTTAATTGACATTCTTCCATACCACTACTGGGATGGAGTAATAGTAACATTTTTGTATTCTTGGCCATATCTTACACTTTTCAACTGCAAAAAATTAATCTTGCCGGCCCCCAGCCAGGCCCGGCTGAAAATTGTTTCCCTGGAGGTTTTTTGGTGCTGAGAAACAGCCGGCATCGTAACCCAGCTGCGCATCCATTCTCGCGCAGCTCCTCTTTACATAAAGCGCCATGGCGCATTCGGTCCTCATCATTTTGCCTCTCGATCTGTCAGGCGGTGACTCAACACGGGAGGTAGGGTGGGTATGGTTATGTATTTTCCTAGCAATAGAACAATTTTCAGCCAGCCCGGCAAATAAGTCACAACAAACCACTTGTAACCCGTTAACTAACCTATGGCTTAGAGGTATATCAACGCAAGTTATGCTAACAAACATTTGCATTTAATAAACGGTGAGATGGTTACAAACAACGTGCGTTTCAACTTCCAAATTAATAGAAGGAACCATTACTGAAGATAGGACTGGTAATAACAAAATGCGTCATTATTAAAACTTACAATAAATTTAAAACTTCTAAAATAGCTTGGTATGTGTTTAAATAAAAATTATGAAAACATACAAGAAGAAAGCGACGATTTACTGCAGCCAATCCATTTACAACTTTTGGGCGAATAAGCTAAGTGAAAACAGTATTTTACTGAGGTAACGCACTCTTCGCCAGATTCGGAAAGAAGCCCAACCGTGCAAGCGGCGCCAGTGTCAAGCACACGTCCTTTGCCACCTGGCCCTTTGACCGGCCTATGATTTCAAAATCGTCAAGCTACATAAAAACTAGTACACCCTTTCGCCTCAGAAATTGACGCACTACTTTAATTTGGCCCAGGAAAATCCCTGGAGTCGAAGCCAATCCAAATAGTACCACATAAAACCGGTACACAGTCCCTTTCCATGTAAATATTAAATATTTCCGGGCACCTTGCCAGACCTGGACGGAATAAAACGCCCGCAACAAGTCAATTTTTGCCATCCATCAGCTATGTCGCAATTGCTTTACCACCACTGCCAATGTATCCAACTCACAAGGCCGCACACAAACTCCAATCTCTTGAGATTGGAAGCACACGTCCAATCTCTTGAGATTCAGAATTATTCACAGTGACCCATCCAACTTGGCCACCAGGAATATCGGGGACGGGAACCCAATAGCACTGCTTCGCACCACCTCCAGTACATCATCTCTCGAAGTTTCGGTAGAATAACAACGTCAACAACCGCCTACGGCGGTCTCGGCCATACCACAGCACCAGCGGTGAACCACATAAGCCCAAATTCACACCTTGACTAATTGTACACAAGGCCCACTCGGCCGCAGCACCTGCTTTCCACGCAACCTCGCCACCATCAGTCATATTCTTGATCCGTTTCTGAACGGGCTTACACCAATCGCCATTCCTCTAGCCTATTCCACAGCTCGGCACCGAGCTAGCATCTAGTATCTGCACTTCAACAAGTGGTATTTTAATTTTTGCACGTGGTTTCGCCTCACGAATGTGTCCATGGAATTCGTATTCATTCTACCAACGTGTCATTACTAGTAGGCTTAACATTCACTCTATGCACGCCTGTCGGCAGCACAAATTACAACGATCTTATTTCGTTATCGTCAGTCGTTTTCCAAATTCAGCAACGCTGCCGTTGCGAGCCACCATCTTGCTCGCCCAACCTGCAGTCGCCCACTCGCCTCCAACTGGGCGTCGTTTTCCCACCAGTCAGCCAACGCTGTTAACCAACGGCCGTTGTTTACAATCTCTGTGCCACGCTAGTCGGTATTTCTTTTGCCACCCCGGTAGTCAGTCAGTCAGTCTTCATAGGCGCCGGCCATGTTCCTTGTCTAACATCGTCGTCTGTCCATCGTCGCACAACCATCCCTGCCAGCGGCAAGAAAAGAATGGTGGATATGGGAGAGAGCAATACAGAGGGAAAGTAGCTCCGGAAGTGACAAAATTTGCATGCATTTCCAGAAGTAAATGATGCGATTGATGGGGTTTCCAAAGCACTGTTTGGCACAGAAGGATCCTAATCCTTCACACAGTGAGGAGGATGCTACAAATGCGAACACAAGTTTAGAAAGTTGTGTCTGATCACTGTTATTTTTAAGTTTTCCGTTTCAGCTGCGAATTTCGTAATTTTTCGTTATAACGAGTGATGATGTCGTCTTTGTTTTCCAGAGGTTATTTAAAGAAATCTTTTATGGTTTGTCGGTTTATCACCATTTAAAATTTCTTTAAAATGCGTCCTTTTTGTGAGTATTTCAGCTTTACTCATTGAGATGAGTATTCTGTGAGCGCTTCTGCTTTCTCGTTGTAGCAGTGACGTAGCCGCGCGTTCGGCCAATTTCTTCGACTCCATTTTCCGCTTTGTTGCGACGATCTGCCATCTACCGGATCGCTGACTTTTTCACTTTCAAAAAAACACTTACAGTTCCAAAAAAGCAGTTGAATCGTTGCCCAGACCCATAACTTGTTATTTTTTGCAGCGGTGACTGGTTTAAGGTATGTTAGTTGAATTTGAATGAAATAATGACGAGATCATTTAATATGCGACGAACTCCGTTTGGTTTACTACGGAAAAAGAAGACTGATCTTTACAAACATCGCCTGGATTAGGCTAAACGTGCTTACGTGACGCTAAGCATATTTTTGCAAAAAAAAAATAACAATTAGCGCCACAGATCCTATTTCATCAAAAAAGCTCTTAAGGAGCAAATAGGCCTCTGCAATATAAAAATAGAAGCCAACACATAGTTTTGGCAAATAGGCCTCTTAAAACAAAATTAGGGGCCAACAGTTTTTGACAGTTCACAACAAATATGCTCCAATGGATGAGTCATGATGATTATCTTGACTGATGACTACTAGATGCGTCCCAAGGGGAATGTGTCAAGATGACATGACAAAGTGAAGAGTTCGATAGAGGTCGAAAGTCTTCAGGAAGGAGTCCGATCCAACAGTGCAAGACGAAAGGCCAATCAGAGCAAAGGAAGTCCGAGTCAACAACGAGCTAGAGGACCATAAAGGAGATGGGACTCTCACTCTGTTCATGAAGCTGGAACATAAGTGGGGGTTTATGTTGTGAGAGGAATGTGTTAACACTACTACACGTACTAGTAAGCAATGTAGGAACAACGCACGTCGCACGTGAGACTGATTACGTGCCACCAAGTCATAGCTGCGATAAGGAAGACGACTGATCTGATAAATTCATACAATGTTTTTTGTCCCCCTAAAATACTCAATTTCTTTCCTACTAAAGTTTAGATCGGCTGCCAACTTAAGAGCGTATCCCAGGGCACTGCTTCCCAGAGATTCACCAGACTTGTGCCTTAGTTTAGGCAGGAGATGAGCACCAAGGGTAGTTGCGGGGCAGGCTGGACGCACCACCTGAAACATTCAGCCTACCTCTTTAGCGTTATATGGTCCATGATTGAATTAAGTTAGTTAGCTTGGCTCTGGAGTTATCAACATTATAATGACTAATTGCCACACCTAGATGAAGCCTTACAAATTAACAAAAAACATACCAGGAAGTTCTTTCTTGACACACACTTCTGCTTCGGCAAAAGATGTATGCGATGCAATACTCATGGTTTCACCAAAATGAGATGAGAGTAAAGGCGGAGCAGCCAGAGTTGAACAACGAGTTACAATCAACTTCAAAATTTTTAAAGCTTCCTTCCAATACGGCAATTCCTACAAACAAATAAAAAAAAATCCTGTATCAATTTCACTCTTAGACTAAAAAATAAAAATAAAAATAAATAAGTAATGGTCCTACTTACTTCAACATATTTTGCTATAATCCTAAGAACATCCCCATTCACAGACTGTACAGAAGTAATATTTACATCTTGATAATGAAGCATACAATGGATAATACTCAAAATTGCCTGCTGAGTTCCTGGAGGACCTTTTTCCAGCACCTAATTCAAAAAGTGAAATTAAAAACTTCATTCCTGCATATTATGTAAGTTTAAATTAGATTCTTGGTACAGAAGCAGTGGAAAGCTTACCTCCACCAAGAAGATCATCATACTGAGGCTCAAATGGGCGTACGTATCATACAAATATTTAACAACACACTTGGTCCACTGGAAGCTTTCTTTACTGAAAGTTCTGCGGCTATACAAAGTCATTACAGTTGCCAAGTTTTCAAGTTTCTTTGATTTTTCTAGGCAAACCTATTAAATATAAACAAAGATACGTAATCACTTCTTAAGGCAAAGATAAGTAGTATCAAAGAGCATTACAATATAACAAAGTTACCTGTGCGATGCTTTCTGCACTTATGATACATAATGGATTAGGATCTTCGTAATTTTGTAACATGTATGGCAAAAGGGCAATTACGTTCATTGGAAAACCTGTAAAAGATTATAAAACATATCATCTGAAATTTAATTTATGTTAAATTAAGTTAGCAAGCAACCTTATTAAGCTTACCTAGAGATTGTGTTGGATCTACTACAGGAATATCCATAAGGACAGTAAATTTAGATAGCACGTTCAATGTTGCCTCAAACGTCAACGGTGATGTGCATCCCTAACAAAGAAAAAAATGAGCGAATACTTTCAAAGACTGCTTACAAGTACGCATCAGGTAGCCTCTTCACTCTCCTTTGTTTAAACACTTTATTTGCTAGCGTTTTACTGCTTTATACTTCTTTGAAGTAAAATTATTCTACTCGTACACCCCTAATTACACTCATATCGTACGAACCAAAACTTACCTTTAATAAAAGCGCGTGAACACCTGGAAAATTGTTCCACTTAAGTTGTTGCTGTAATTTTTCAACCTTTTCATGGCAATCGGGTCGATCTAGTGGGAATTTTCTCAACACCTAATCAACACAGAATGCAATAATTTTACCATCATAGTAATAAATGGTTTTAGTTAATAAGACAATTTTCTCTACAACCCGACCATTTTACTTAAATATTAGTGACTATTGCAGGACCATGATTAAAAGTGTCACTATCACCAATTGAAAAGCGAACGAAAATACCAAGGCGCCATTTGACGGCAGTGATGTTGTTAATTTTTACAGCTTGCGTCTAAGTGCCCATGGACGAACGAAATTTTCACTCTATAATTAAGGTCGTGGCCGGTTTGTTTCGTTAAAAGAAAAGGAAATTTTAGTCTGTTAAAATTAGTTTTTACTATCCTAAAATACTTACCTTCAGTAATCATGCTAAAATAACTTATTTTATGCTTCTCTGCCCAAAAACCAAAATAAAACCTCGTTTATGCCCCTTGTCTCAGTTGCAATCATTTCCCGCCAGGCGCGCTCCTCTGCCTTCCTGCAGAGTTTGTTGCGATCGTTCCTCAATCACTTGCTTGGTGCAAGCAAGTACTAGATAGTGCTAGATGTTACCAGATTCTGCCTACTTTCAATCGACGATAGTGCAACTTCAGCACCATTAAGCATAATTATGCACAATAATAAGTTTAAACAAGCCTATTCTTTTTTTTTAATCACCATAAAATAAGCCTACGTTTATTATACAAACTTTTAGACATAAGTTCAGTACTTCTCGCGCGTCTTAGCCTTAGTACCTGATAGTGAGCCTTAACGCGAGTGCTTATAAATACAGAGGCTACGGAAAAGACCAACAAGCCAAGCGACGTTTACAACTGAACTGAGATAAACATAGTTTTGATTGTGAGGCCTATTCATATTCAAAGCTGACTTTAGTGTATTATTGCCAGTAGAGGAATATTAATACTATTCCAGTAGTATCTTTTTTCTTTTTAAATAAGGTATGAAGGTCGTACTGTTTGATACAAACAGCTACTGAGATAACGAATGAAAGAAAGAGTAGACAGGCAATTATGACCAAGGCCTGATCAAGAGTGATCTGAAAGTTACGAGTGAGCCTCGCGTTCTTCTCACCCAACAACCAAAGTCGAAAGAAATATTTTTCGTTGGTTCCTTTTCAGCCCACTCTGCTGTCATCTGATCTGGCTTTGGAAAGACTGTGATGTTGCATGGTTAGACAATGAGTGCGCAAAGCAGCTTCGGCGAGAATGACTAACAGAATGCGTGTATAAGAGAAAAGGCAGTTTTAAATCATGAAACACTAATAACAACTGAAATTAATTATCCTATGGAAAACAGTGTTACCTTAAATCCTAAACTAATTTACTGAGTGATTACAATTTTAAAACAGTTTAGAATAAATTTACGGTAAGGTACTAGGGGTGAATAAATGTTGTGTTAATAAAGTTACTGCAAAATTGTTGAAGACATAACATCAAGGAAGGTGGACAATATCCAGTAAGGTTCGTACAACCTCATCTAAACCAAATTCCGTTCCTTTTCCATGCCATTTTTTAACTAGATAGTTTTATTATGGTGCTAAACTGCTTCTGGTCATAAATTTGACTTTTTTTGGGCAACATAAATTCAGCATATTATTGAAACAAATGCTGTCGGACATGTAAGGGAAAAATTGGCTTTAAAGTTAAACCCTAGTAAAAAGCAGGTTTAAGACCATTAAACTTTCTCAGGCCCTCCGCACCGATTTTTTTGACGGAAAATACAAAGAAACGAAGCGGCAAAAATAGCAGTTAGTGAACAAATATAGCCCTCAGTGCGAAATTGAAATATAAAATTACCATTCTTGTCGTTAAGTAATTGTGTGGACACGTCGTAAGAATCATTACTAGGCAGTATTCATTATTTTACACAAACTCAAAGATAATTCCCCCAAATGTATGAAAAAACAGGGTTGAGAAATTAAAAATAAAATTCCGCACAGATTTTTGAGAAAAATGCCTGAGAACCAACTTTCTTTTTTTAAGTGGCCTAATAAAAAAAACTTACTGATTAAAAATTTGAATTGCTCAAGTTCTAAAACTTGAAAATTACAGTAAGAGTAATTTCCATGCATTTACAGCCTCACATTGCAAATTCATCAGAATTCATACTTTTCAAGGCCTGGAAAAAGGCCTTATGATATTCTATACTTTTCCAGCGTTTCATGTTCCGTACGAACCCTGACCAGGGCTTGAAAACAAGCACACAAGACATTAGTCGTTCGACATTAGTTTTGTTATTTATTTATTTAATTACTTATTTAAATGGATTCAAGAGATTTACAGACCTAGAGTCTTGTGAGCATGTTGATTCTGGGTGCTCAGTAGGAGAATACCAGAGAAGAGCCATCATTGACTTTAACAGTTGAATGTTATTTAACCTAATACTTATCTGCTGATTAATCCAGAAGATGGATGAGGTTTAAAGGACACATTTGACCGCTCGGATCTAATTAATTTACAACTTAACACATCTAAAGCTTTCACCCTCACACTATCAGCATCCATACTTTCACATGCGGACGTCTGACCTCCGCTTAGCTACACAGCATAATTTCAGAGCCTAATCTCTCCTAGTTGATCAGTGAGATGCCCCCGTCTGATTGACTCTGTTCACTGATTGGCCCGCCCACCCGTGCATTATTCGTAACGAAGCGTACTCTGGCCATACGGAAACAAAAGGGAAGAAAAATTGAATTTCAAATCTTAGATGTGCATAAACACAATTCAGTAATTAATGCGGGCACCTTTTTCACTCAAATTAACAACAAAGAATATGCAAGCTGTAATATTTCCTCAGTAAAATTTCCGAAGTCGACAAGAGCCTCACACTTTTACGTACATCATGTTTCTTTTACATATAATGCTACGACATGAACAAATCTTGATTGAATTGTTTTTATAACTTTAATATGGATCGATTTTGCTATTAACCAGTATTTCTATGTGGCAACTTTTGATGCTTTAAAACCATTCCTGAAATTCAATGAGGCATGTTATGTGAACATTTAAACATTACGGCAACAACAACTGTCGAAGATTAAATTACAATTTTCCGATGAACAAGTGAAAGATATGCAAAATCATTGTCATAAAACAAACAGCTTGGCTATTTTTAGGTCTTGTGGGTTATTGCCCTAAACCACTGCCTACCAAATTCTGATCATATGTAAATGGTGCACTAAAATAATTTTCATTACGGTCGAACATGAATGGCTCGAACAACACGCTAAGATAGTAAATTGGTGACTGAATATGTACCAGCAATTATAATTTCCTAATAAAGTATTACCAGATACTAGGTCATGTTTTATTGTAGGATGATCCTATCGAACTTTGGGCTTTGCCCACAACATTCCAAGATTACCCAAGTGTAAAAACAGACTGCACAATTTAAAACAAATCACGATATATAACACAAAAAAGAAAACAAGGCTTACCCTTTCTAGCAATCTCATGGCCAGCAGAAATTCATATTCGTAGTCCGATTCCAGCATAGAAACGGCAATCCAAAAAAGTTGGGATAGGATTGTCATCTTGTCATCCTGACCGCTCTGGTCAGCCATCATCTTAAGTGACTGAGCGCTGCGAGAGCGCGACAGGTTGGTAGACTTGATTCGAGCATCCGACTCGGTGCTGCTCCTTGCCCGGACATCTGAGAGCACAGCAGGGAAATCTAAATGTAAACTGAAGGAGTTGCAATTCTACGTGCAGGCACAACGGTGCAAAACATTAGTGTCTCTCTCTCTCCCCTTAGTCCAGATAACTAACAGCGTGGAGTGTTCAACACAAAAAGCAACAGTTAGCTAAGAAACGTTTTACTAAATCAGCATCATTCGAATCGTAACAGACTAACTGACATGGGCTCCAATTTACTGTCAGTTTATTAGATCAGTTTGTCCAGTAACTACTAAACTATACATTATACAAGGTTACCTTTTCAATCAACACTTAAAATGAAATGTTTTATTGAACTGATACCACACAAATTGACAGAGCAGTGTAGAATGCAACAAGTAAAAATACTACAAATATGACATAGGCCTAACTAACTTTATTCATTATCACTAAACTGCTCACTTCGTGGAAACTACCGTTGCTTGCAGGAGGACAATTGAAAATATCCACTGGTGCAGTTTGAAAAGTTGTCTTTTTAATAATCGACAAACTTTCATAATATTTGTGTTGAGAAGGTACACACACTTAGTCTAAAAACTGTCGAAAATTAGCATTTGCTCATAATACTTTTAAGCATGTCAGAGGTGCGCTTGTTGGTAGGCGTTTGCAATATTTCTGTTATGAGATAGCAGCAACACATACAGGGCAGTTTTTAGAACATCGGCAACTAAGCTACCCAAGCATGCAGTAAACATGCTGAAAAGAGGATTGAACGCAAGAGTTGGTTCATACACAATGGAAAGCTCCAGTAGGAAAAGCTCCTGACTCAATGCTATTAATTTGCGCCCTATAAATGAAGGTTGAGGAGAGTTCACGATTTTCAAACAAACCCAATGTACAATATTCACAACTACAATCCTACTTATTTCATTAAAAAAAAGGGGTGTTTGGACAACTATACCTTTCATTTCTGCTGTTGGTGAACCTGAGGGCTTACGAGTGCAGAACGACACAGAGTAGCTGGTGCTGCGAGTATGACCAGGCTGTGGGGTCTGTCCGTGATACGACTGGCTTACGGGGATGGTGGGAGCACTTTTACGATTATCCTTATTTAAGTTTGGAGTAGATTTGAATAGTTCTTTTACAAAATCTATCGGCCGAAAATCTGAGTCTAAGCAATCTACAGCTGCTTCCAAGGTTAGCATAATTTCCGTCACATACCCCTATAAGAAAGAAATGAAGACAACACAGAAAATTTGACGATAAAACAGACGTTAACAGTAAAATGTGAACTTTCACTTGGATTTTAAGAAAAAAATTCAAGCATACAAACACTTAACTACTGACCTGCATGTCTTCGCCTTGCTCAGCCACTGTCTCCACCAGTCGGGACAGGATATCCGAGAGCAGCCTGGTGGTAATAGGAACGCGCAACGCACGAAATATCTATTAAGGAAAAATATAATAAGGCCACGTAAAAAAAATTGTTTGGTTAAGAGTGAGGTTGGAAATTGAAACCATCAGGCACCAAGCATTTTATTTTACTCATTATTTTATTTAACTGCTCACATTTCTTCGACATGTCTCAAGCTGAAGTATGCAATCAGCCTAAAAAAATTTTATATTGTCCTAATCATCTACATTATTTGTCACCTAGTATTCAATGTTTTTTTTTTTTTAGTTTTTGCCTTATAATTTCTGAGTGGTTTGAACTAGAAGCTTGAAATTTGCTCCACTGAAAAGCTCGTTTCGAGTCAGTTAAAATGGTACAATGGAATGTTAAATTTGGCCAAAAACACGATTTTTAGCGAGTGCACCAGGAATCGTATAACAAATTTTGACCCGCTATAATTGACGGCACCCGCAAGCGCCTGCAAACCAAACAATTAACTTTGCATGGTCTAATGAATTTGTAAATAATCTTGCAAAAGCAGATTTCTTACATCAAATTTCAATTTCAGCCAAAAGTCCCGCATGTGTCCTGGTTGGCCGATCCAGCATCCAGTTGGTGGTAGCCAACTACTTTCGCCCACTGTGTTGTGGATGGTTCACGCCGTTTGGGCAGCCTTCCCAGAAAGGTCATGGTAAGATTGAAAAGTCTGGTGTGGTGCCATGGCTGGTCTGGGGTACTAGCTTACGATGAGTCACAATTTAAGTTTATGCGAAAAGTTTAGAAACCTGCCTCCAAACAGCCTTACTTATCCAGTAAAAAGTTCCACACAGTAGAAGTTTCACCAATCTTAGAAACATAATCTGTGTATGATGCAACCATGGACAAGACCTCATTATAAGTACTGTAAATGGTGTATTAAAAGCCCAGTTGAAGCTAAAGCCCACCCCTTAAAATGCTGTAAAGTCAAAGTCATGAAATAGTGGCGTTAACGCCCACCCCTCAAATTGTTGTTTTTCTATGAAAAATTACCTAAAGGTTATATGATGTGAATAAAGATAGTACTGCTTGCTATGTTTACTGGCCCCCTTCTCCCTCCCTATAGTAATAGTTAAGGCTGTACCGAACCGAACAAACCGAACCGAACAGAGGGTGTTCGGTTCGGTTCGGTGTTCGGCCTTTCAAACGCAAAATACCAAACCGAACATATTTTCACTTCTAATCGACGGATTTTAATGTTTGAATACACCATTTTGAAGGTTTTTTTCGCCAGCTTTCTGTTGGTCCAAACCACAAGTTCCTAGCTCTAACGGTTCAGAAGTGATAAGGGAAAATATAAAGTAGTGGAGATTTTTTTATGTTTAAACAGAGTTTCAACGTCTATAGACTTACAAGTCCGTGTGAAAATACCTACATTTGTTAAGAAACTTGTGCTTTGATGACTCTTTGTGAACTAAGTTCTTTTACATTTTAGTTTAAGATAGATTGGTTTGGTACATTTTTGTTCGGTTCGGAAGTGTTCGGTGTTCGGCTTATTTAAGGTCTGTTCGGTTTGGTTCGGTTCGGCTGAAAAATTCTCGTTCGGTACAGCCTTAGTAATAGTGGACTCTTCCTTTAGCTCCTAGCACCTGCACAAGGAATCTCTCACTTAAGCCTCCTCTCTTATTCACAGCAATTAAAAGGATGTAAAAATTGGTCTTTCAGAGGTCGTTCAAAAGCTTCAAATTTTCTGTAATAGATGTCCAGAAAGGTTAGAAAAGTGATAACGCTTGATTTAAAGCCCACCCGCCTATTTT
This sequence comes from Lithobius niger, assembly GCA_023313725.1. Lineage (NCBI taxonomy): Eukaryota > Metazoa > Arthropoda > Chilopoda > Lithobiomorpha > Lithobiidae > Lithobius > Lithobius niger. Next base: position 1,409 of record JAHWFP010055247.1, on the reverse strand, counting down.
TGCCAAATTAACTTCATAAGCCCATGGACGTTTAATTCACGATTTACAGTATACAATGAATGAGCAGCTGGCCACAAGACATTAGAAAATACACGCTGCTGGTTAGAAAATGTGGTCTCACATATGGTAGCAATTACACCAAGTTGCTAAACCAGTTAGTGTAAGATTATTACTCAGCCATCATAGTTAATTGCATTTATTGATACAATACTACTAGTGTGTAGTAATAATAAGTAACAAATTGCCATTTGCATTCTTTGTTTAATTAGACATTCATTTGTTATATTCTGTATTCACACCCATATATATATATATTTCTTACCTGGAGTGATCTGCCAGCGTAATGTCTGGAAGAACACGACAATGCGAGTTGCAGGGCAATCTGCGCCCACCTCTCTTCAATGTGTGCATGAGGTTGCGAGTTCTTAAAAACTTGAAGGACGTGCCGCAAAAAGCTTTCCAGTTGCTCCGCACTTCGTATGTTCCAGACACGGGAAGTGATGTCTTCATAACTCCAAAGTGAATTAGATTTCCTATTTTAAAAACAGCACAACAGTGTCTTATTTTATATGAAGGCAAAAAAAAATTGGAATTCTATAACACATCCCCAAAAAAAATTGCCAACCTGGATGCAATAAAGTCTATTAATGATTTCACAACATCTTCTGTCCGCACAGAAGCTATGTTTTCCGTGCTTCCAGTACTTGCTGGTGATACCTGATCCTCAGAACTGGCATCCGGAGGTGCTAGAGTCGAGTTGTCAGTAGTAGTAGCAACAGTAGACATGTTGATGTTTAAAGCGCTCCCGGTTGGAGACGTAGTAACAAGCTGATTTGACTGCACACACAGTTCGATATCAAAACCAGGTTCTGCAACACAATATTAGGGTAGTTGAATAACTAAGTGATTAAGTGAAACAATGAATTATAAAGCGGTCATGACTGCAAGACTATCGCTCAGGCAAGTTGATTGCTATTCTGTCTGCTTGCAACTGCCATTACAGTGTCTTTTTAACAGTACGCTTTGTTAGATTACTAGATTAGGTACTGTAAGTTGTTAATCAATCCATGCATGTCATGTCACCAATTAGCTGAAGTATTTTGCTGCCCTAAGAGTTGTTAGGTCGCATGCAAAAAATGGAGAATTGCCAGGCCCGACCAGCCAAATTCTGTTTCTATTGCTAATAACGAAAATATATTATGGTGGTGACTTTAGAGGGGAGTGCAGGTAATGTATATTTTCGTTATTAGCAATAGAAACGGAATTTCGCCAGTCGGGGCCGGCAATTCTTCCTTTCTATTGCCTACGAAAGTATTACCTGTATATTTAGCATTTACTGAAAACCTCGTCGAAAATGGTGCACCACCTGACGGGTACCCAAGGGTTACGAGCTGGTCCCCCGCCCCCCC
>JAHWFP010055246.1:0-10062 GCA_023313725.1 Lithobius niger | reverse complement strand
CTCATTAAGTTGCCGTTCGGTCGGTAGATGGCATCGTATGTTCGCGTTGCTGGACGTTGCGTTCTGGGCGCTGCAGATGCAGATGACTGCTTCGTATGTCCTGCTTGCTGCTGCTGCTGGCTGCTGCTGGCTGCCTTGCGGATTTAGTGTAATTATATATATAGATAGATGCAGTGTAAAAATATTTGACATACTGAAGTTTCAAAGTTTGATACAATGAAGACAAACCTGGAAATACCTAAAAAAAAAAAAAAAAATCCAAAACAAAAACTTTTGCAACAACCCTGTAAGAGGACCCACGATCCAAACCATTCACAAGTTTTTTCTCCCTCACTTTTAATTCGTTTCTGCCTTTTGTCTGCTATCAACCGTCCAACTGTTTTTTTTTTCTTCCTTTCTTGATGTTTCTTTTCTTTTACTTTGGTCTCTCGTTCTCGTTCTTAGTCTCCCTGATCGTCAACAGCCCCAGGACGCGCTGCTTAATGCTCTGTGCGTTTCACGGAAATTAATTCCTCTTTTAACTGAGACTTGGTGCCGTGATGCCGTTGCCATGGTTACTGTTCTTTTCCGGCTCGCCCCCAATGGAAGCTCACCAACATGCATGAGGGGGTTGAGAAGAAGAAAAAGAAGAAACGGAAAAGGCAACGCTGGAATTTAAGGTAGAGAGTGGATGCAAAAGGCGAAACGGAATACAGGAGAGACGAAAAAATATATATAAAAAGGGAAAAAGGAGAAAAAGAAAGGTAAAACTAAAAGCTTTTGTTCGTGTTGGCTCTTTCTGCTTGGGCTTTTGGGATTTAACGCTGTCGCGTGCCGTTCTCGTCGCCGTTTCTCGTCGGGCGCGAGATTTCTTTGCTTTTTTGTGTGTTTTGGCGGTTCTCTATTGCTCGTTTGTGTGCTCAGTCGGCGGTTGACGATGTGATGACGTGATGACAGGTTGGTAATCTCGCACGCTGCCCTCTTCCTCCTTTTCCTCTCCGTCTCTTGTCTTTACTTTCGGTTTCGTATTTATTTCCTTACAGCTGTCCTTACAACTTGGAAAGCTGTGAGGATTTGGTTTATTGGAGAGACGATACATTGAGACAGAAGAGTTCGTTGTCGCTAGATGGATAAACATTTTTTCACTTTTCGTCTTGTGTTTCCGAGGAGGGTTTAGAAATTGTAATCCTTAGGAAGCGAAGTTCACCCCCCTTTTGTTTTGGAGGATTGTTTAACGCCATCATGCTGGTGCTGATCCCGCTTCTCAGTAATTTGCGAGGGGAAAAGGTTAAAACTTGTTGAAAAACTTATTATGTTTTAATAACATTCGATGTTTTGATTTCGGTCGCTTGAGTCTTCATCAGATGCGATGATTAAAAACCTGGATGTGATGGTTAGGGTTGAGTAACAGTGAGCACAACCGTTCTGTGCTCAAACTGATGTCATGAGACATCACTGGGCGTCACGAGCACTGGGGCACCAGATTCGATAGGCGTCTTGGTTCCGGCTTTACATCTCTGACTGCACAGCTGTACATCTCAGGCTCCTTACAGTCCCGGGTTAGATCCTGGTGAAAAGAAGTATATATGTATTGGGTTTTCTCCGGTTGTTTCCCCACCCATTGCCGAGGGTTTCCTCTGGGTACTCCGGTTTCCTCCCTCATGCGGCAAACAACAACTGTCCTGATGGTGGTACCTTCCATTTAACATCTGCCACTTGGGCCTTCAAAAGCTCTAAGCTTACTGGCCGACATCTTCTATGCTATTCTATTCTATCAAAGTATAAAATAAAGCTAAAATGGTGATATCACACAGCTGAGGGTTAAGTAGCAGTGAGCAACCATGCTGTGTTCAAACTGACATGTTATGGTATAAAAATATAAAAATGAAGCTAAAATGGCTGCATTACACCTGAGGGTCCACTTAGGTGAGCAAGGATGAAGGTATTCAACAAAACAGAACCAGGCGGACAGCTGGAAACCCTTGACTAACATATTTATTTAAAACAATTAAATTTTCGTTCCTCAACGGCAACTTCCTCAGAATCTAAAACAACATACACACAATAACACAATAAATTAAATGGCCAATCCAACCCCCACAAAACAGCAAAATATGTACATACCAAAACACAGCAAACATCGTGGCCAGCAGCCATGTCATAAGGAGCAAGTTAAAAGAGAGGCTCATGGGTACTTAAACGGCAACATTTTTTTAAAACAAAGATGCCCATTGCTCCATTACCGGATAATTTGTTGTTAAATTTAAAGCCCTATTTTTATTCACGGTAATTGAAAAACACCACCACATTAGGCTTAAATTAGAAGCGTGGACTATTATCCTGAATAACAATAGCAGGTCGAGTAGCAGGGAGTAGCCACGCCGTGTTCAAGCTGATGTCATACAACATAAAGGTATAAAATAAAACAAAAATGGCGGTATCGCAAAGCTGGGGGCGAGTAGCAGCGAGTAGCCATGCCGTGTTTGTGCTGATGTCATACAACATAAAAGTAAAATAAAGCAAAAATGGCGGTCTCCGGCGGTTCTGGCAGAGATACGGTTCTGGGGTCGATTAGCAGCGAGCAGCCATATTCAATCTGATGTCATATGACACCAAAGTATCAAATAAACGAAAGTGGCGGTATCACACAGCCAGGGTCGAGTAGCAGCAAGCAGCTATGCCGTGTTCAAGCTGATGTCATACAACATAAAAGTACAAAATAAAGCAAAAATGGCGGTATCACACAGCTGGTGGCGAGTAGCAGCGAGCAGCTATCCTGTGTTCAAGCTGATGTTATATGACATAATAAAGTAAAACTAAAATGGCCATATTACACTGTTATGGGTTGAGTAGCAGCGGAAGACATGCTGCGATCAAACTGATGTCATACGACTTAAAAGTATAAAATAGCCTAAAGCTAAAATGGCCATCTCGTACTGATTGGGGGGTCGAGTAGCAGCAAGCAGCCATGCTGTGATCAAACCTTTTTCACTCCACTTAAAAGTGTAAATTAAAGCTAAAGTGGCCGTATCACACACGGGCGGTCGAGTCTCGGTGAGCAGTATGACAACAGCAGTGATTATCAAAGTGATGTTATTCGACATAAAAGTATAAAATAGTGTAAAACTAAAATCTTCTCATCACATAGTTGAGTAGCAGCGATCAGCCATGCTATGAAAATGATGTCATATGACATAAAAGTATAAAATAGCCGTATCACGCAGTGGGGGGGGGGGGAGTAGTAGCGAGGGGCCATGCTGTGATCAAACTGATGTCACATAACATAAAACTATAAAACAGCCCATAGCCGTATCGCTCAGCTGGGGTCGAGTTGCAGCAAGAGCCGTGCCGTGTTCAAGCTGTACGACGGGAAAGTGTAAAATAAAGCTTAAAGCACATAGCTGAGGGTCGAGTAGCAGCGAGCAGCCATGCTGTATGTAAGCGGCTGCCGTGCGACGAAATAGTATGAAAAAAAGCTTTAATATTGGTATCACACAGCTGAGTGTTGAGCAGGCATGCTGTTTCAGGCTGTTGTCCTGCGACATAAAAATATATAATAAAGCTTAAGTGTTGGTATCGTACAGTTGAGAGTCGGGTAGCAACAAGCAGCCGTGCTGTGTTCAAGCTGATGTAAAATAGTGCTATCATGGATTATTGAAATTAATAAACAAAAACGGAACGTTAAATGTTTAGAGTAAGGATCTAAAAGTCAAAACCTAGAAGGAACATGGACAAGCTTTGACAGTCAGGGTCTAGCTGTAAAATTTTGTCAGTAAGAGGCTGGAAAGCATTAGACCCTTACTACCCGGTGGTTAGATTAGTTCTAGTCTCTTCGGACTGAACGTGTGTATGAACGGTTGTAGCAGGTTTTCTTTGTTCTTACAATATTGTTTTGGAACTTTAATAACACAATTTTCTTGTGAAGTTTGGCATTTTGTCTTTTGATGCTTTAGAATTTTTATTATATTTCGTAGATTTATGGTAGAGGATTACCATAATGCTGTCTGCTACGAATATGCTGGCATGTTACTAAATTGAAAAATAATTTTCAACGTAAAGCAAAGCAGGAAACGTATAACCATACTACCACTTGATCATCACATGGGTCATTGTAGGATGATTTCCAATTTTTCGTGAAAATGTATTTATTGTTGACCACCGGGTAGTAAGGGTCTAATGCTTTCCAGCCTCTTACTGACAAAATTTTACAGCTAGACCCTGACTGTCAAAGCTTGTCCATGTTCCTTCTAGGTTTTGACTTTTAGATCCTTACTCTAAACATTTAACGTTCCGTTTTTGTTTATTAATTCGTGTTACTTTTAGAATTGCAGCTAAACTGTAAAACAGTGCAGTTGGCGGTCACAGCTGATAGTTTAACACAAGAGACCCTAGGCTGGCCCTCACTAATCTAGCTATCGCCAATGTTAACAATAGAAACAAATCCTTTATTCTTCAGTCTATGTCTCGCAGCTGATGTTTGCTAATTGGTATTGTTGCATAATAACAATGTTTAAAACAATGTAAAACAATCAATCTGGTGGTTTAGAGCTCCGTAACCCCTGAACCACTTGACCAATTAGAAAAGGCCTTATGAAAAGGGCACATCTACAGAGCAATACCTGTAAAATGAGCTAAGAACCAGCTTTATTGGACAAATGGTTTGACCTGTAGAGAGGACAGACGAAAGTATCCCCAGAACAACAACAACAACAACAACAAGAAGTTGAACAAGAAGTTGTCTATTTGGCCCCTGTCTGCATCTCGGGTTTGGCTGGACCGAATTTCACAATTTTGGACTGCAGGCAGGCCTTTACTAGTCAAGGCTAGACTCCAAATTTGGTTTAAATATGTTTACTTTTGACGGAGTTATACGCTCTCAAAGTTGAGAGTTTAACACAGAGGTCCTAGGTTGACCCTTACTAACACTGGCTATCGCCAGTGTTAATAAAACCGTGTTAAAAATAGGTGTTAGACGTTTCGTCCTTTTTCTGTGGGGACTGATCAGATCACGGGGTCTAACGGACAGAGACAATTTATGCCAATGATAATTTGTGTAACGTTTGCGTAAAAATCGTTCAAGTATCGATAAGGTTCTAGTGTTTTTAAATCACCAAATTTAAAACACTAGAACGTATCGATATTCGAACAATTGTTACGCAAACGTTACACAAATTAACATTGGCATAAATTGTCTCTGTCCGTTAGACGCAAGAGGAAGATTTCTAAACACGAGATAAATTTACTTATTTCCTTTTTTTTTTAGACTTCAAATTTGTGTCCTTACTCTTAACTATAATTTCACGTTTGTTTGCAAGAGATCACTTATTTGAAGTAGATTCTGGAAAATACTACTGTGACTTACGCTTTCACATCAGTCGGGCAGAACCTTTGCACCGAGAATTGTTCAAATGTGTTTAACAATAGTTTTCTCATCAACTATAGTGTCCGCGGCCTATCTTGAGTTCGCCCCAGAACGAATACAAATAATCGATTGTATGTTTTCGATAGCAGAGTGCCTTGTTGATATCCTAGACAAAAACAATGGCGGCCGTCGATTAATGCCGCACCCTCCAGGAAAACATCGCCGCTCATAAAATACCTGCAGGACTCAAGATACGCTGCGCGCACCATAACAAAACCTCATTTCACGATTTTAATTTCTTTTAAGTTCCTACAGTGACAGCCCCCGCTTGGTCCCCGCTTGGTTGTAAGTCTTTAGTCTTTGGCCGCAGTCCACTGCATGTTCGCCGTTGGTTTAAACCTTTCAGGCCTGAAGCCATAAGCCTAGCCTGCCGTTAATAATTACGCATGCACCCTACTTCAGGGGGCATGCACCTTACCTTGCTTCGGAGGAAGTTACGTGATAATAGGCCAGAATGCTCTCTAGGGACACGTGCCACAAACGAACAAATTTGAACTTACAATCAGAGCAACGTGGTTGACAAGCTACGATCCCGTGAACCACACGTTATTTTCATGAAACAAGAGCAATTTCACATAAGTTTTGACGACACCACCAACAAAAAAATTAGTTAAGTTCTAAAAGATGATAATGAATTAAATAAATCGAAAATAAACATTCCACAATAGAGCAGTGACATTTGCCGCCGTATTGGCACCAGATTGGCACCAGTATGGGTTTTGGAGGGCATAACTACAAGGTGCACTACATAAAAATGGAGGGAAAAACAACGGAAGAGCGGATTTCTTAGGCTTAAAATAACGTTGTTTTCTCCAACAACAAAAATTGCGCGTTTTAGGGCTAAGAAATCACTCTTCGCAGCATCGGCTTCAGTATGACGCCCTTCTGTTTCTCTCTGCAGTGCCCCTTGCAGCTAATCCATTAAGGCTCCAGCGTAGAGTTATACACAATAATACTACGTCGTGCCACTGCTCTATACGTATCGGAATTGTTTTACGTTGTAAAACCAGGACCAGTGAAGTTGAGGACGACATTCATTAATGGACAAGTGAAATTCTAGGAACCATCGCTCGCACCTTGCGTACAGGCTGCTCCTTCTTGTTTATTTATTTTAAATACATCTTCCTGGATGTTATTTCTGCGTGTTAAGATACCTTGGATTTATTCTATCCATCTGATCACCACCAAACTTTGTTTGTACCGTTTTCGAGGGAGCAGAAGAAATATTTTGTACCCATTTCTCTCACTCCTCGACACCTATGTGTGGCGGGCTGCGAAACAAAGCGTTATCTTTGCACTTTTTCTTGGTGAAAAAAAAAGGTGTCCAGTCGTTACTTAACCTAAAACTTTTTTTTTTCGTACTGAAAAAAAGTATTAGGGTGCGTTTTACGCAATGACTCGCCTTTTCCTTCTCGCAGCTAGAAGCTAGAAAGCTTCTGAAATTCCAACGTGGCAGCAGTTTTAGCTCCACCGGTTTGCAACGAAAACAGTCAATAATGTGAGTTCAAAAGCGACTGGGAAAATTATTTCGTCAGGAGGAATTCTATATCACATTGTCACGGATTATAAGACTGCAAGCATTTACTCAAACGATGTCGAATTAAGCTAATCCTTGTAGCGTTGTTACCATGTCAAAGACACCTTTGTCATCGCGATTAAATTCTGTCTGCGAGAATGTCGAAGCGAGTTGTGACATAAACGCGCCCTAGGCGTAGTAGACATATATTATCACTGTTAGACAGTATTTGAAAACCAGCTATCATACGGTCAATAATTACAGATGCTGCTTGCAAGTGTGTCAGCCCAACCCCCTACGTGAATAGCGAGCTGGTCCTTTAGTTCTAGGTGGATATGTCTTCTTTTCGGGGGCTGATCAACCTAAAATTAGTGTGCCTGTTTATGCACCACAGACGCACTCACTATACGTGTATACGGAACGGAGACTTTTACGGATGAGATTGAATTAAAGGAAATCGGCCTGTGTAAAAATACGTGGCGAAACCGACCTAACCGAAATGTCAATTACTGATTATAGACAAACACATAGTTAAAACGGAGCCTTTATTACGGAATGAGTAATACTATGAGCCTTCAATACTAGACTGTCGTGACTCTTTATTTGGTACCAAAGCCTATTTTATGTACTGTCATCCACGTCATCCTTGCAACACATTCAGTTCAAAAACTTTGGATGGATTGCAGAAGTGCGTAACGCAGTGACTAATAAGCAGTCAGATCACTTTTTGTACGAAAAAAATCGGATGGTTTTCTTGAACGACTGCTGCAAAAGAGCTGACAAAAAAGGTGTGCGTAGAGCAGAAGGTCAATACCTCTACCAAATCTCACGCAGCATGGTTAAACTCACTAACTTTCACGAATTCGAATAACTGCCACGTATTTACCCTGATTTGTTAGTATATCTTACGTATGATAGAAAGAGCCAGCGTAACTTTCTTACAGCTAAATACAGGCGCAAACTTATTTCCGTGGCCTTTTGGACTTAAATGTCAGACTGGCTGAGCGGAAATCGAACCCACGACCTTTGAGACCAAAGACCTAAATCCCTACCACTCAGCCATACTGAAACGACCATGCAACGTAAACTCGTACAGTCTCAACACAGCGTCACGGAAGGGTTACTAGCGCCAATAGCGCTCACTGCTTGACCAAGGACCGCAGAAGTACTGACAACATGGCGCTGGTAATCGTAGCTTAAGCCGGCCCACATTAGAGTTCAAAGATGCCGACAAATAAACATTGCGCTGTCGCAAACTGCCAAAACAATTCGTGGTATTTTTACAAACCGCGTATGACAAATGTTAGCTAGCACAATTTAATTTCACGGAGTTCGCTCTCCCTCACTCTCCTTATTGTGTGCGCGGTGTATCTTGAGTCCTGCAAGTATTTTGTGAGCGGCTACGTCTTCCTGGAGGGGGTGGCTTTAATCGATGGCCGTCATTGTTTTTGTAACCATCTTGGATATCAACAAGGCACTCTGCTACTGAAAACGTACAATCGATTATCTGTGTTCGTTCTGCGGAGAACTCAAGATAGGCCGCGGACACTATGTTGTTTTCCGGCAATTTTTAAGCTGCGTGATCGCAATGTAAGGTAGCGTATTGGGAGACGCAACAGCTATTTTCTACACACACAAAACTTTGATGAAAGTGGAACAAGTTCCGGTTTCGTGAAGGTTTTGTATGTTTAGGAAAAGATTGTTGTGTATCCCAACGAGCCACCGTAGTAACAACACGAGTTTCTACCAGTTTACCCTCCAAATGCGTGCTCTCGTGTATAAAACGCTTGCCGAAGGCTTTTCCCGCAGTAATACTTTCCTGCCGTAACGAAATGAGTATATTGGTCTAAGATTTAACATACCCACAGACACACATGCTTTTACCATTGTACCTAGCCCATTTCGTTTTTCGTCCTGTAATTTCCTATCGAAAGTTGACTTGCCCCATAGTAGTCCTTCAAACTTGCACCTAAGGAACTGACGATCTGCTGGCTCCTGGCAACCGAGCAGAACCAGAGTTCCTGTTGGGTTTTCTGGAAGAACCGAAAAGCATTTCCGTATTGCTAAAAGATGTTGGAGACAGCACATTTGCTTACGCACACGGAACTTTGAAGTTATTGAGGGAAGGGGCCTATACATCACTTCTCAAAGACCGTAAGTTTCATGTGTCTTGATTTCCCCTGGTCCTCACTCGTTACCATGGGAGTTGTTTACTCGCCTAAAATCGATGCCTGCCTCGTTTGTCCTTAAAATTTATCCTTGGGCACAGAGACGTCCTCTCTTTTGGCGTCCGACTCAGTCCTCACACCCACCACCCCTCTCCCATCGTGCATTTCGTCGTCAACCCCACCTCCTGCTTGCAAACCCACTCTCTTTTCTCACTAGGAAACGTTCCTCGCCTTAATTTTATAAAGGCACGCACCATTACACCGATAAACACGTCATTGCACGGTTGATACATAATTAAAATGGTTGAGGGCGGTACGTGGGGGGGGGGGGGGGGGGGGGGGGGGTAAAAAAAAATGATGGCGTGGTTAATTGGCCTGATTTTCCAGCCCGAAAGTTGTTAGGTTTTAACGTGTGACGTATAAAGTAATTGTGCGTGAGTAAGTGAAGTTGGCTGCTGCTTGCTTGGCCTACCAGGTCCGTTCTTCAACTGTCAGTGCCCACCCCCACAAATGGCAACGGATTCCGATTATTAGAACGATTACAGTTGTGTGCCAGGCGGATTGCTTGCTCTTTTCCAGCCCGCACCCTCCGCTAATTTGTTTGAGTACGGAGCTGTTTTTTTTTTTTTTTTTGCCCTTTTAGTCTTTTGTTGCTATGGCAACGTCAACAGATATAAATTTTCCTAAAACACTCAGAGGAACAGATAGCATGGGGGAAAAATGACTTTGTCTTCCATTCAGGGCGACATATCACACTAACCCTTCAAACTAAGCCATTACTGAGGCTGTACATACAGAAAGCAACGAGCAGTGACGACACAACAATTGCTTCTGGCTACTAGCGAGTATGTTAAGGCCTATACCTGCACTGTTTTGGTTTTCTGTTGTTTGTATGAGTCTTGTGTGAAGGCAAACCAAGCAGTGCTACATAAAAATACAAACAACGTTTCAAATATTTTCAATTTTCGTCATCAGGT
>JAHWFP010055245.1:938-18164 GCA_023313725.1 Lithobius niger | reverse complement strand
AACACAATTTCACCCAGTCTAAAAAAAAAAACCACCTACATTATAGATATAGTGTACAAAATTTCCCACCAGCCACTCACCAGCTGGTTATTAACTGTTGTCAGGTGGTGATTAAACTCAAGCCCTACCTGTCACCTTGGAATGAGCCAATTTTTTTTTATACACAACTGTTTTAACTTTACCGATAAACAATACAGCGTTTGCTTTTCTATCTGCTGCTTCCTCACCCTATTCCCCGACCATGCCAATCCCCTTACCAACCCGCGCGAGTGCATTTTTTGCTATTTTTCAGTTTCTATTTCCTCTTTCCCTCGATGCAAGTTTGTGGTTTGACCCGACTCCCATGCCTTCGGCAATTCATTGTTCCAAAGTTAACACTAAAACACCAATTCCTGGAAGCTGCTTGTCAAATTAGCTGGTATTTTTAATGATCGTTGGTCTTCCATATCTACAATCGAAGTTAAACCTGATTAAGCTTCCGCAACTGGGAATGAACGAACAGTGGTCGCCAACCAGCATGTGTATGTCTGATGCTGCTAAAACTGTTAAAGAAAAACGATCCAAAGGGGGAACACGACCCGCCAAGAGTCGCCAGCCACGCAGTCCATTGCGCCTGCACACCTCTCCTATACAAAAGCGTTGCGAGCGACTGTATGTGATCTTTTATTCCTCTATAGTGCCTGAGTGGTGACACAGAAGGGAGGTAGGGTGGGTGAAGGTGATATACATTTTCGGTACCCCTGGTATTTTGATGTTTCTACATGCCGACAAAAATATCCATTACCTGGAATTCTAGCATTTCAGTAGACCTCACCAAAGCAACAGTGGGCACCACATTGACGGGTTCCTTAAGGGTTGCGGGGTGGCTCGCCCAAAAAGTTATCAACTTCGCAAAGCGAATCATTGGAGATTTACAGTTGATAGCAGAGACTATTGCAATTGCTTAAGGGATTTAAGAACACGTCTGGTAGTGACGTAAAATGCCAGATAACATCCATTGGCCTGTGAAGACATATCCCGACGGAATGTAAACACAAAGTGCGTCACCATGCCGTAGTTCAGACAACATCAGTGGAAGGCCCAGGACGTGGAAATGGTTCTAAGGTCGCGGACGGTGACTTGCAGGCGGCAGAGTTGAAATTAAGGCTTTGTAAGGGTAGAATGATTGTTCCCTATCTAGGTGGTGATCAGACATGCAGATGTTCCTCCATAGGTCTTGGCGAACAAAGGAAGAGCAGGGAAAAGTCTGCTCCTTGCCCTCCGCGGACAACATCATAGGGTATGAACATGACAAAGATGACGCCCTGGCCATTTCTTAGGTGAAAAAAGTCGGAACAGCGAAGGGAAAGGACCCGTCACAAGGTTGAGGAACGATCAGCCAGGGCGAAGGAAAAGTTCTGAACCCTACTACATCGAATGCAGGCTGCGAGCAAGAAGAAGACTGTTACGCAGGTTAGACAGCTGAGGTAATAGAATGAGAGTGGTTTGTAATCCTGAAGGGAGTGCAGAACAGTGAAGCGGTCCTATCCGGAACAGGCAGCAAGTAATAGGCCGTTCTCCCCTGAAGGAATTGATCTGAGCAGAAATACAAAAGATGTCAAGACTGAAAGTTGCTGGCAGCCTGAACATGGCGTTAAGGGTAGAATGATAGAGGAGAAAGGCGGAGCCCAGGGCCGTAGCCAGCACCCCCGCAGTCCCTGCACGTGAGGGGGTTTTCTTCAGGCGAGGAGCGTGACGAGGCCTTCATAGTGGACTACGACAATGAGATTTGTTTAAAAACTTGAGGTTATTGCCAGAGAACAGCGTAACGTAAAAAGGTGGTAAAGATTTCAAATGAAAGATCATGCTCTCCTAATCCGGTGAAAAATCGTAAAATTCCAAACTAAGAAAAATCTAAGTTGATGAAAAACATGGTTAAAAACTGAAAGCTGCCATGAGAGCGACACCATGGTTATGCGGCATGAGAAGATAGTTATTTTGTTGGTAAGCAAAATAAAGTTAGCCTGTTCCTGGATAAAGCTGACAGTTTGGAATGAGTTAATCATACATGTGTACAATTTCAACAAAATTTCACGCCAGACATGAAAATGACTAATTTTTTTTTTTTTAAGTCTGCTTCTGGAGAAGAGTTATACTGTTGAAATACGGAAACGGTAACCCACAAAAAAAAAGTGCTGACTGTTAATAAAAAAAAATAAAAAATGTTGATTATTGCATTAAAACGACTTATTAATTTGGTTTTAAACCCAGTAATCCGAAAAAAACCACATCACCTTTCTTAACAATTAAAAAAAAAAATACTTCGAATTGCCACAAAATGCCATCTTCGGCCACATAGATGAGATGCGCAGAGGCTTAAACTAATTCCTTAAGTCTAGGTTTCATTAATATGCACGACGAAAAAAATGTTCAAAACACTCATAGTTGCAAACCAAGAAAAAAAAACTCTTTATTGGGGAATGGTATTTTTTTTGGAGGGGGGGGGGAGGCACGGCGCTTCATTTTAATTCTGGTGCGGGGTATAAAAAAATTCCTGGCTACGGCCCTGGAGGAGCCTTCCAGGTCTTTAGAGAATTGCTGCTAAGGTGAAGAGCCTAGATTGCTGAACTAGGGAAAGCCACTCTTTCCCCCCCCCCCACTCCCGTTTCTTTCGGCCGGGGAGGTGAGGTACCAACGGATGAAGAGAGAATGTGCTTGGCGAACACCGAAGAGCCATGGGTAGACGAATGAAATTCAGGAAAGGTGCGGGAACGACAGGCGAAGTGGTAACCATCGCTGCTGGAGTAACCCGGAAAAAAAAGGAATCAAAATGCATCTCGAAGCAGCCGAACGGACAGACGTTGAGGCGGATGCAATCTACGCCGTAGTTGCCAAAGTTGAAAGGTAGACAAGGCCACGGCACAGAGCAGACCCCGTGGTAGAATTTCACAAAGGGCATGGCAGATGATCACAGGATGCCTGACAAGGGAAGGCAATGTGTTGGTAAAGCAGAACGCCTGGTCCTTTGGCTAATGCACAATGCCTTATGAAGGCAGGACCCTGCCCTGTGAGGCTGGCTGGAAACGTTACCTTCGCTTCGTCTATTGCCCCACAGTGTCATGGTCAAACTGTTCGAAACGAACAGGGGACAGCAGGAATTCCTTCACAGAGAGCGCTAGCTGCGGCTTGGAGGAGTTTGAACATGTGTTGCATTCCAAAGGACCAGACGAAAATATTGGTAGTGCCTGGGAACGTGGCGGAGAAAATTGCATACAAAGCAGTAGTAAAAGATCGGAAGGCTGCTACAAATCCCATGTGTAATTAAAGCGGTCGAAAACTGAAGGGGAAGACAATCCATCTGGATTATCAAACGAGGAAGCGAAGCAGTTGATGGCCAGTGTTGATGGCGACGTAAGACTGTTTTGTTCCAGCATGCCAGTGGTGGTGAGTGATGGTAAAAAGTGGTAGCTGTAGAAGGACAGGAAGCTGTGGAGCAACAAGGGAAGTGTGTAGACAATAGGCGAGGAGTGAAGGGTGTCGTGAGGGTAAAACAACAACCCATGCACGTGAGGGTAAAACAACAACCGAAACAACAGGCCGAAACGAATGTTGCTGGAGCTTATGATCTTAAGCCCTTGAGGAACGAGGAGTGGGTGTCCTAGAAGTACTGAGGATACATTCCAACAGCGACACAAGGAACAAGACGAAAGGATGAAGGGAACGCTGGCGGCAAGAGAGGGATGAAGCCGTCTGATGTTTGGCCACACATAGTAAGAATGTGCGACAGAAACCATAAAGTGCCTTATATCATGTAAAAGGTAGGGCATGTACAGCCGAAGCCTGTACAAACGCACAGTATGAAGAAAGAAAAAGGCAACGAAGGATGAAGAGTTGGAAGGCAAAGTAGATGGGAGAAATTTGAACATGTGTTGCATTCCGAAGAATCAAGACGTATCACTACCTTCAGGCGTCGACAACCAGCAGTTGATGTATATATGTGTATATGTACAGTAGCGACAAGCCGATGGAAGGGTCGTTGGCTTGCAGAAGTCGGACTTGAGGAGCCGTCGTTGAGACGGGCTGTAAATGACCACCAAAGATGTATGACAGTCGAAAGACCTGTAATGCCAGGAGCGAAGGTTGACAGACTGGAGAGCAGCAAACGACAGGTCGTGAAGGACGGAAAGTAGAGAAGGCGTAAGCGGTAGGCTGTGAAGCACAATCCAGGGAGGAGGATTGAGGCTTAATGGCACGTTGACACCAAGATCATAAGCACCAACCTTAGTCACAGTGCAGTGGTCTGGGTAGCCACTGCGCTACACACTAAAGAGGTGTTAAACAAACCCCAAGATCTTATAGAATTATGTACCTCCTGCAAAAATTAAAAAACCAAGGACAGGAGGACAGACTTATCGCCCAATTGTCTCACGGCATATGGCAAAATCGACGAATACCTTCAAAACGGTGACAATCAACAAGTGAAGGACATCCAGGAGGGATAACCCCCTCAAAAGGAAGCAATGACAGGGAGCGGAGGACGAAGAGTTGCAGGCGGTCGGTGACAAGGAACGATAGGCAGCCTGCAATGACAGGCCTAGCGACATGTATGCAGACGTATCACTACTTTCAGACGGTGGAGGAAAATAGACAGCAGCCCTTTGGAAAGGGACCCTTGTAGAAGTGTCGACGGCTGCACTGTCAAGAGCTGAAGCTGGATCAAGGAGAACGAAGGACAACAGCCAGCAAAGGCCTCTAGCCCACGACAGCAGTAAGCAACAAAAATGGACAGTCCAGATGCGCTGTAAACGAAGGGCAGGAAGTGAGCAAAGGCGAAGGGCGATAGTTGAAGTAGTAGGGAACAAGCAGCTTTGATCTTGCTTAGTTCAGCCGGAATGCCGGAAAGGTCAAGGAACAAAGCCCTAAGCTGATTGCAAGGGCAGGAGGTGCAGTACCAAAAGCAGCATCACGGGTTGGTGACCATGCCAGATGAATGTGTGACCGACGAAGAGGTGGTCTTCCTAGGTAGCCTTGCTGGAGGAGTTTGTGGTTGCCCTCGTCCCTTCTTTTAATCAGGTCTAAAGGCCAAGGAATAAAGCCTTAAGCCGTCCGCAGGGACAGGAGGCGAAGCGTCAAAAGCAATGTCACACTTTGGTGATCATGTCAGACTAATCGGCAGCAGACGAAGAAGCAGTCTTTCAAGGGAAGCTGTGCTGGAAGCATTGTGGAAGTCCTCATCCCTTCTTCTTCTTCTTCCTTTTTTGTCATGTTGGAGGGCAAAGACTGGCCATTAGCAGAGGATGACAGCGAACAAAGCAGCCCAGAAAGGCAACGAGCCTCAAAAGTGAATGGGAAGCATGGTGACAGCGGACGAATGGCGACAGGCAGTGACTAACGAGAGGTGCGCCGGCAGCAGGAGAGAAGGAGCAATTGAGGCTTAATGGCTCGTCGACAACTAGGTCATTAGCGTCAAACGCAGTCACAGTGCAGTGGGGGGGGGGGATTGAGGCTTAATGGCGCGTCGACAGCTTGGTCATTAACGCCAACCCCAGTCACAGTGCAGTGGTCCGGGTTTCCACTGCACCACACATTACAGAGATAGTAAACAAACCCCGAATCTAGATCTCATCATACATCTGTACCCCCTGCAAAACTCTGGACAGAAGCAGCCTTATCGCCCAATTGACGCAGAATGTCTCGCGGAAGATGGAAACAGCTACGAACACCATCAAAATGGTGACAATCAACAAGCAAGTGTTGGACTGTAATTGGCCGTCGACACCAATGACATTCAGGGGGGCAACCCCCCCTCAAAAGGAAACAGTACAAGTAAGTCGGTGTGACCAAAGCAAAAACGGACCAACTCCACCTCTTCACGGTGATAGCGGCAACAAGCAGAGTGACACATCTTGACAGGGCCTTTAATAGCGCGCAATTTATTGCTGGCTTGTCTGTCCCATAAGGAATGCCCAAATGCGTGCAACCTCAGACATAAGAGATGGGAAGGCGTCTGAGGGAACAAGGCTAAGATTCCTTTAGAGAGGACCAGAACGGGCCCCTTTCGCTGCAGAATCTGCGTGCTCATTCCCAGCTATCCCAACATGGCCCGGGATCCAGAAAACCGTGATTTTCTGCTGTCCAGGCAAGAGAGAAAGCTGAGCTTGGACAAGTTGTGTCAAAGGGTTCCGAGGGTTGTATTTCGCCAAAGACTCCAGGGCATTCATGGAATCAATAAAGATGATGAAATGCGTGCCCCGAGGGTAAAGGATCCATTCCACCGCCAGAGGCTCTTCAGAAAACACAGAATAGCTGATGGAAGGCGATGGGAAACAGGCACTCCTCTATGCACACAAGCACACTACAAAGCCACTTCTGACTTTGACCCATCAGCGAATAGCTGCTGATATCCAGTGTACTGATAACAGAGCTGTCAGAACTCCTGCAAATTCCTTGCTGGTGGAGTGGAACCTTTCAGGAGGGAGAACAGTGTCCAACATTTGGAGAGTCCAGTCGCTAGCTGAACCATAGACCATGCACACATAATCAAGTTTGCTGCAGACAAGGGCTCGGTAGAGGCGCAACGTAGCAGTACGATGAGCACCCCATGAGGTGCCTGACAGAACCCGTAAGATGTTCAAGTGCCCGCAAACCCTTGTTTTTAAGTTGGCGCAAGTGCGAAAGCCAAGGCAACCTGGAATCCCACACCAAACCCCAGGAAAAGAGCCTATGGGACCACAGGAATCTGTGCCTGTCCCAAACGCAGGCAAGGATCCTGGTGCAGTGTACGTTGACGGCAAAAGTGGACACACACCGTTTTGTCCGGAGAAAACCAGAAACCATTATTAACTGCCCAGATATGGACTTTAATTGCCAGCTGCCGCACACACGACTGCGTACAAGCTGCCCCAAAGTGGAGGCCGAAGTCATCAACAAATAATGACTGGGGAACAGCAGCTTGCTGAGCAATGGGGTTGATCCCAATAGCAAACAAGATGACTAAGAACACCACCTTGAGGCACACCATTCTCCAAGACAAACAGGTGGGAAAGAGTCGCCCCGACACGAACACAAAAAGAACGGCATGAGAGGTAAGCGGAAAGGAACAGTGGCATCCGTCCCCTCAAGCTACAGTTTAAGAGATTACGGAGAATCCCATAATGCCAGGTTGTAGCATAAGCCTTCTTCCAGTCAAAGAAGACTTCGACCGAATGTTGAAGGAGGCGAAAAGCCTCCCTCACATCCGATTCAAGGGCAACCAGATGATTGATGTTTGACCGAAACCGTCGACACTGGAACACAGGTAAAAATCCCTGCGATTCCAGCACCCGGACCATCCGTTCCATAAGTTTACAGACACAACTAGTCAGAACGATTCAGCAATAACTGGGAGAAGAAGTAGGGTCTTTGCCCGATTTCACAATCCGGATAACCACTGCCATCCTACATGCAGCCGGAATAGAGCCCTCTGCCCACACAGGGTTGAACATTGCCAGCAAGAACTGCTGGGAAGCAAGAGGCTTATGAATCAACAGTTGATAGTGAACATCATTAAGTCCTGGAGTGGAGTTACATGACTTTGCCAAAGTTGAAACGAATTCCTACCTGGTAAATGGTAGATAGTACTCCTCTAGACTATCGGAGCGAAAGTTAGAGAGTGAGCCTCCTGTTTACGCTTGATCCTGAGGAAACTAGGATCACAATGGTTATCACTCGAGACTCACACAAATGCAGACGCAAGACAATCAGCGAAATCTGGCACAGAAGAGATCACGGCATTTGCTATCCTTAACTGTGACACCGGGGTAGGCGTGTTCCTCCCCGAGATTTGGTGCACCTTCTTCTGTACGTGCTGAGGTGCGGAACACGTGATTGACGAAACATAATCCGGCCATGAAGCACGCTTAGCCTCACAGATAACATACCTCGCTTGAAGGCAACAAAGTTTTCAGTACATGGGCTTACCGTAAATGCACGCCAATGCTCACCTGCGAGCCCGAGTGGCCTACCCGCAAACCGGTGTCCACCACGGAACAGGGACTCGTCTTGTCTGTGTGGACGTAAGCGGGATAGCATGAACAGCAGCAAGGGCCACATCTGTGAAATAAGTTTCAAGTTCATCTACACCAGAAAAGTCCTACACCGCACACTCAGCAAAGGCAGCAGCCTCAGCAAAGGCTGACCACTCAGCTCGTTTAAGCGCTCACCGGGCCGGCCTGGAAGCCAGAGAACCCCCTTGTGTTGCTGACAACACAATGGGGCGGTGATTGCTCCCGTGCAGAACGGCAGTGACAGCACAAGTGAAGTGAACTGGGATGGCTAGCGAGCAAAAGGCTAAGTCCAGCGCTGACCAATTGTCTGTGGCCAGGTTACAGTGTGTCATGGCTCCATCATTCAAGATGCAAATGGACCCCCCTCTGCATCTACTCAGGAAGCTGGTGGACCAGGTCGTCCAAGTCACCAAACCCAAAGACCACATCCGGTGGTAAATAAAGCGAACAGAACGTAATATCCAATTGGACAGAAACTCTGCTGAGACTTGCTTCAAGGTGTCAGATATTCCGGTTGTTCGGGTTACCCTGTCTACCGTCTGGAAGCTGACCCTGTGCCACGTGCACATGGTGGGGTTGCGATGCTGGTTCGTCACTCTCAGCAACATGCTAGTGTCCTCTGCACACTTGATTTCAGGCTACCTTGATTTCAGAGGACACTAGCATGTTGCTGAGAGTGGTGAACCAGCATCGCAACCCCACCATGTGCACGTGGCACAGGGTCAGCTTCCAGACGGTAGAAGGGTAACCCGAACAACCGGACTATCCGACGCCTTGAAACAGTCTCAGCACAGATGTCGCCAATGCGACAAAAGTAGCCGCAGCTCTACTGCATGGGGCCGATAACCTTGGCAGTTCAACTGAATGATGGTATGCGCAGTCACTAGGGCGGGCTTAAAGATTGAATCCTTCCCCTCAACCACTGCTCCGGGTAATCCGAAAACATCTGAATCCTCACCTGAATCAAAGGTTGGAGTGGGCTCTAGATCGAAGTTGTCCTCGGAAGGAGAAAAAATCTCCGGAGAATTAGAACAAGAAACTTCTCCCTGCTGAATAGGCAAAGGAGTATCAAGTTGCTGAAGGGAAGCAATGGTCCCCTCAGGTTCAACGATCGTGCCACCTTCTCTCCTGGTGGTGACTTCCTCACGGTTGGTGTTGAAGCTGTATCACTAGGAACCTTCTTCGACGTTTTTTGTTGTGCACTCTGGGCGAGCGGAAGCTGAACTGACGCTGTAGCCAGCTTGGGAACAGTTGCGGCAGCTGTAACAGGAACATTAGCGGGAGCGGGAGCATCCGCAGGCTGGGCAGATGGCGACGGCAAGGCAACAACTGGGTCCGAAGAATCCAAAAGAACTTGCAAAGATGGATGTCGTTGGGTCAACAAAATAAGAAGCTCGCCTACCGTCCTCGTCAAACACCTGAGCTCAGCTCACAAATCTGCCAAATCAGCAGGTTCACTAACGGGGCCAGGCATTGGCGCACTGCATGCCAGCGGAAAAGATCACGTTATCGCCGATGGCGATAGCTCGGCCTTCTTCCGGGCCTCCGAGTAGAAAAACTCGTCCTTCACATTTAGTTCCTGCACTCGACGAACATAAACAAGGCAGTCCCGTGAAGAGGTCTGGTGCTGACCACCGCAGTTGACGCACTGATCCGGGCCAGCACATTCAGCGCCTTCACGTGCTGCCTGAGCACAGCTAACACGGACAACTGGTATGACCGAAGTGTTGACAGCGGTAATACAGCATTGGATTTTGGACGTAACAGGTGATCTTCAACCACAGGAAACCCGCAGTAATGTGCTGCGGTGCACCCGGGGTACCAAAGGTCAGTAAAAAAGTGTCAGTAGGCTGGGCACCATTCTCGCCTTTCCTTTTCAATTGTCTGACAGTTGTAACGCCTTGTAACTTGAGTTGGTCCAGGACGACATGTTCACTGACACCTCTCAAATCAAAGCACATCACAACTCCTTTACTGCTGTTCAATGTACAATGTGGCTCAACATGCATTAGGCACGATCCTAGTTCACTTGCTGTCAAGAGCCTCCTCGTCTGAACGTCATTTTCAACCTCCACAAGGTATCCCCCCAGCACGGAACAGAAAGACACCCTTCAGAACAGAACCACAGATCCCTTTCAGGGCTTTGTGCACAGCAAACGGACAGAGTTGCGTGACATCTCGGCCCTTGCATGTCACCACCACGAACTTCAGGATCTGATCCTGACTTTTACTAGGCTCAGATAAACGTGCACTACGCCCAATCACCTCACTTTCCTCCTCTGGCACTTGTCAGTGCGCTGAGGAGGAGAAGAAATTGTTGAGGGGGGGGGGGGGCACAATTTGCCATACAGAGCAAAAAAAAAAAAGGTCACGACAGCGCGCCCCATAAATAAACTCCACGCAGCACTCGGGTGATGCAGGCTGGAAGCTGCATATCCAAGACCCTGTACCTGGAAGCTAACACCGCCGTCCGTCTCGGTAAGGTGGCAGCCTAACCATGCCAAGAGGCAAGGTCACCAAGGAAGCCATACACTCCACCTCCCTCGATAACCCAAACAATTCGCTCTGCCTCCACTGATTACTTGGTTGCAGCACACGGCCAACATGCTGGGGGATGATGATGAAAAGCCCAGTGGCCAGAACTGGCAAATCAGAATCAAACCCAAAAGGGGATTCAAACCGCCAAACATTCTCTAAGCAGCCATCCCGGGCCCGGATTGTCCGGATATCCCTTCACTCCTCCTGACTAGTGCTTGCGACGGACATTAAACTTCCCTGCCATACACACCGTAGGCACGCTTGCAAACCATAGTGTTGTGGGCGCTAGTATTCAAAACGGCCAAAAAAAACCCTCCGCCATGCAGATCCTGGGCACACAAGCAACCCGTGATCTTGGGTTCCCTTTTAGTCGCCTACTACGACACGCAGGGGTACAGTGGGCTTATTCTACCCCCAACCCACAGGGGGTAGAGCAGAAGGGTAACCCAGAAGAACAGAGGTCGAAAAGTAACGGATGTCGAGACGAAGGTCGAGAAGAAGCAAGAGCCCGCGACACTGTATACAATGTCGGCAAGGTTTAAGTTGAGCTTCCCTAAAGCATACAAAGGGGTTTAATGGCGCGTCGACAGCTAGGTCGTGTAAGGCCGAAGTGTTTCTTTGATGCTACAGTCTTTAATAACAACGGGGTGCATGCGAACGTTGACATGGATATGGTCATGTCTAGAGATGTCCAGGAGCAGAAGCCACGTCCTGATAGAAGACGGGGCACAGAAGGAACGTGCAGCAGAAATCATGTGGGTCATCTCTGTCGTATGCCAAGGCTGCAGGCTCGTACAGCCGACGCACGTACGTTGAGTTCAGCCTAGTCTTGAATGACGAAGAGGCGCTAGAAGATGTTTCCAAAGACTGCAAGTTTATATTGGCGAGATGATGAGACAACTGAATACCCAAATGGGTGAACATCAATCCGCAACCGGGAGAATTGACAAAAAGAATGGAGTGACCACATACCTCTACATAAATGGCATTGTGTGGCAAAAAACTGTACTTCGCCTAAGGTCAACTTCAGTAGTCAACCTCTTTTAAGAGCACTAGGATCACTCGCTATCAGCTTTCATGAAAGGCACGGAATACCTCGTTCTTGGTAGCACGTGAAAGAAAGCCTGATGAAGATCTGTGTTTACATCTACCAGTTTTAGGACTGTCGAAAATTCGCGAAGAAAGACTGTGTTTCTTCCATGGACTTTGAAATTTGTGCGTGTTGTTTAAGTTTGTGAGAAAAGTAATGCTGTGGCCATGCATTGCATAAAATCTAAACACCAGATTGACTGGGAGCAGACTAAACTCATGCTCAAGTCGGATTCCTGCAAGGAGGCACACCTCCGCGCTTAAGAGTCGATGGCTATTCAGTAGTGTAGAAGCACATCGATAAAACTACTGAACACTCAAAAACCGGCATATAAAATTATTAGTAACATGGTGACACCCCACTTCAAAACTAGACTGGAAGCAGGCTGGAAGAAATTCCTACCCTCACCACCAACTTCGGTGGACGAAACGGATGAAGAATCACTGGCTATGAGCAGCGCCAACACCAGCCTGGACTGCTGACTCGTAGCTTACTGTAATGTGATGAGGAGGCAATTTTAAATTTTGGAAGACCGTTGGGTTTAGAAGGAGAGCTAGTGAGGATTTGGAAGGAATGTGAGTGTGGGTGATTAACTGACTGAAGAAGACAACCAGTAAAGGGTGTTGAAAATTTGCAAGTTTTGAGGTGAAAACCTTTGACTTTTGGTTCAGCGTTATTGAACAGTGAGTATTCGTCAAGTAAAATGTAAGTAAATTTAAGTAAAATCAGGTTAAAAAAAATACACTTGGAAGTCGACGAAGTCAAAATCAAAAAAGAAAACTAAAACCAGCGATCAAAATCTGTGGTAGTTTGCAAGCCCCTATCCAATTAAAAAAAATCTATTGAGATTTTGATTCCGGTTCAATTAGGTATTTTGAAGAGTGTATTTTCAGTTAATTATAGCGAACTATCTCAAAAGTCACGAGTTCACGAGCCTTTGAACCAAGCGTGTTTTTAATCGAACAAATGCAATTTCATGCTAATTTTGTGTCATAAAACATGCATTAAGGTTTTTTATTATCTTAATGCATGTTTATGATAGTTGGCACATTAGCATGAAATCGTGTTTGTTCGGTTCAAAGGCTCGTAAACTCTTGAAGCAGCGCATGCTGCTGTCTTGGTCGCGAGTGGCCTTTGTGAAGCGACATCACATAATGCAATTCGTCAGTTCCATTAGAGCTCATGCGCGTGTACGTCATATATGGACAACACGAATTGTGCTCGCCGTGGCCGACGAAAATATGATAGCCGCTCGCCAATTTTTTGGGAGAAAAACTATTTATACAGTAATAAAAATGTTAATTACAGCATTCGAAAGTGGTATAGCGAATATACAGAAGGAATAACTTCGGATCTCAAGATTCCAAGGTTGCCTTAGACTCTTTTTCAGAAACAAACTAAAATTGGCTAGGCGTATACAGTTTGGGTCTTCGTTGTCTCGAAATTAAATTTTCCGTAGTTAGGCTTGCTTCACAGCGATAGTTTAGAAGTTCTATGCATCAGAGACATTAATTTCTTGTTTTAATTAGTCCTGAAAATAGTGGCTAAAATGTGAGAGCCATTTATAAAAAAAATAGTTTACTTCCAGTTTTTTAATGTATATTTTTATGAAAATTACTTTTTAAATAACATAATTTTGTTTTTACCAAAACTGCTTCTGTTAAGATAAAACAATTGTATCTGGACAATCGTAGCCAAACCTTGGAAATAGCTTTTTTGATGCCGAGATCTTTAATTTGTTCTAAACTTCAAACATTTTACAAAAAAATTGCATTTATTTACATTAAATATTACGAAATATTTTTCTTTTTTATAATAAACCCAATTCTTGTGGGAGTTAAATGTATTTAGAATTTCAAGTTGATAGAAAGTAAATCTAAATTATCGTGCGAGAATGTGTTGATGAATTGTTTTTAGCGTGATAATTATACATTCAATTTAACTCTTTTTATATATTTTTTTTATATTTTATCGCATCGCATTGCGTCATACATTTTGAAATCGCCCAACACGACCTTTGTATAATCCCCGTTTACCAGTTTTTTCTATAATAATGCAGTACAGTTTTCTGTAACACTAAAATAAAACTCCGACGTGTTTAGTTAAAAGAAGTAAGAAAGTCCCCCATGCTTTAGAGCAAAACATTCCGAACAAATAGGTAGTTTCCAAATTTCCAAAGATTTTTAGTAGCAAGATGTCATACCTTGCTATCAGCTCACGACTTGCAAATATAACACCCCTGCAGCAGCAGTAATTGGTAAAACGGACAGAACCATATAGTGAAATAAATTCGTAATGGATGCCTATATGACTACTGAATTTCATCCAGTTCACTCAAATGTTGGCTAAGTTAGTCAATGACACTCTGCGGTAAGTATAGGTACACAACTCCATCGACTCATCACCAGCTGGCGATTAAAATATTCTTCGTATATGGCCTGTTAACCAGTTACAGCCTGTTAGTAACTTACTGTCAATAAAAACAACACACGAGCAGGCAAATGACCTAGTCTCAGAAAATTATTTGTATCATGGTGCCTGACAGTTTCCCCTAATGACCAAGGACAATAGCCGAGGTGATTAATTGACTTATCCAATTTCAAACTGAGTGGGGCCAAGACAGGACGCTCAGGCAACTTAACGAGTTTCACTGAAAATTCAGTTATATCCTATGACCAGTCGAATAAGACAGTGGGGTGGGTTATACTGAACAACTTGAGTGTCTTGTTTAATGCAATATGCGATGCATACATTTGGTTCATGTCGTTCTAAAGTAGAAATGATCATGTGCACCACTGTAACAGGCATGCGGCTTGCACTGTCGTCCACTGGGCTGGTAGGTGCTGCAACGGCACCACAAACACACTCCGTTTTCTCTGACAACGTTACTCTTGTGAAAGTGCCTAGCCAGGAATTCGACCATCAAGGAAACTACCCCCAATTCTTCTCTAGCCCAGTCTCTTCTACTCAACTGATCATTTCCATAATTTGAGCAATGACAAAATGGATGCGAATTGCGATGTTTACACTAAAATCACTGAGGTGCACCCTGCGCATATCTTATTCAAGCAGAACGAGAGAGCAGCCAACGAGGTGACAGACGTGCGAGTCGCAACAGGAATCGAAACCAATCAAAGTTGCGAGAAGGAAAACGACAACCATTAATAAGAAGGGTACAAGAAAAGGGTAAAATTTCCAGGAATGTTTTCCATGATGAAATGCAAAATGAACACATACATCTACTAAGGCCGAAGAAGAGGAAAATTTTATTAGATTGTCTTACGTGAATGTTGGCCTAACATGGTTTCCCTTGGGAGTCCTTGCCTGCCCCACCAATGTAAACAACTCTAACGGGTGGGAGAGTTCTTGCCTTTCTGTAATTTCGGTATGTCAGCATCATCAAAAACCATAAAATCAAGCTGCTCTCACCCATAGAGATCTGTAGTTACAGAATGTAGAGAGACAGTAGTTTCTACCTTTTAGCTTGCTGAAGCCAGTCCGAGAGCAGCTTGTTTTTACGTGATCAGCTGCCATTAATAGGCCTAAATGTTGGTGTCTAACATTCACTACAATGGAGCCCAATACAAGCAGTAGTTTCTGTCTATTAGCTTGCTGAAGCAGACCAGGTTCAAGCTTGTTAAAGACATAGACTACATCAGTTCATTGGTTTCATCAGTTTCTACTATGATTTATAAACAGGTGGCACCAGAATACTGCGACCTAGCTGGTGTCTGCCGCTGGGCACCTTCTATGTATACAGGGATCGTTTCTACCAGGATACACCCTTATTCCACAACTTCCAGCAAAAACTGAGTCACAACGGTAGTTAAATTAAACTTTCGGTAGGGGATCAGAAAATTATATTCTGGTCACTGTTAACCTACTGCCTTTAGCGTCCTCCGGTACCCATTACAGAGGATGCACATCCGGACGATTGTGGAAATGGGTCTGTAGTCTTACCAGGTTCAGTGCAGGAGCGTCCCACATGTTACAGTACTGGGCTTCCTACTTCACCTTCGATGAACCACCGAAGACTGTAGAGCTGATACTCGGAGGCGATCAGCAAGCTGTGCGACGATGACTAAATTCGCGTGAAGAGGTGTGTAAAACACACTCAGATTTTGTTGATGCTACTCATCACGTTTTCATTGTTTGCAGTATGCAGCAGTTTGCGGTGATGACTTGACTTTTTTTTGGGTGAATCAAACATTTTTATTTTCACTGCACTATCTAACGACTTTCTGGTTATTTAAAAGCAATTCAGCGAAGCTTAGCAAATTACGTTTGGGCTATAAATTGCATATCGCGATTAAAAATGAGCAAATTATTCGTTGTTCTGCTGTGAATGTTTTCTTCAATGTTCGAGTCATGATTGATATTTACCATCATAATTCACATTGAAGACACAGTCAATGTCTTGCTAATTTTCAGTGGCTGGCTGCCACCTTCTTCAGGCACTTCGACAAAAGTTTCACTGGTCACTCAATGATTTTACATCATCTGTTATAGAACGAAAGCAGACGACGTAAAAACACCAAGTGACCAGCTAAAACTTTTGTCGAAGTGCCTGAAGAGGGTAGCAGCCAGCCATTAAAAATTGTAAGACATTGACCGTGTCCAGTGTGAATTATCAGCAGTAAATAGCAACATGATTCTCGGAATCATGACTCGAATATTAAATATGAACAATCGTGTAGCAATTAAATCTCATGTTATATTAACAATAAGTTTTACAATCAATACAGCAGTTGACAGCTGATAATGAAACCGTTTTCAGTTGCCCTAACCTGGGCGTCTACATATTTTACTAGGCTATATTTAAATTAATAAAGATTTCCCTGATATTGTAGCGTAAAGAAATTTTAAGCATGATACAAAAGATTCCAATTTTTGTTCAGAACTTCTGCAGATGTTATAAACAGCAGACTATCGTCTTCTGGTAACTTACTACATCGCTATTCTACCTCGTCAAGTCTTCTCCAGTGTCATTTAAATCCAGCGGTTGGTTACGGCCATGGCCACTGTATACAGTGTCTTCGCTACTTCTCATGCAATGAATTGTTGAAATCCCCATGTAGAATATATTGGATACATGGGTTTGATGGTGGAATAGGAAAAAAGGAAGAGGAAGCACCCGAAAATTAACACCAGAGTGCCATGTGGGACTGCGATACCATGTAGATTGGAGAGACAAGGAAGTAGATTCGAGCGAGGGTAAAACAACAAACGGAGACACAAAAAATGGAGTTAGCACGAATAGCATCACAGTCCACCACATACAAAGCACAACATCAAATGGAGTATACCGAGACACTATTGTATCCAACTCGAACTGGGACAATCATCTGAGAAGCCTTGAATCCATGGCATTCAACACAACGTCCGAGAGAAAAGCCATTCTGACGAACATCCAGTGACCATCAAACTCAGGGATCACCCAGTGGACCGCGGCCATAACCCCGGAAGCAGAATATTTTCACCTAGTTTGCAACATAGTTTTTTGCAAACAAAATATGGTCTGCGGGGAGAGGGAGGGTGTCTGCGGTCTGCAGGTAGGACTGATGGTAGAATTGC
>JAHWFP010055244.1:0-25595 GCA_023313725.1 Lithobius niger | reverse complement strand
TCCCAAACCATTAAACTTAATGTGCTCTAGGTTCATGCCTCCGCGCTCCCCGGAGCCCATCGCCCTATTAGGCCGAGCTCCTTTCTCCCGCATCACAGTTTGTCTCCCCGTACCAGAGCACGGTTCGACGCGGGAGGTGGGAGGGTCCTCACAGGTAAGTATTTTAGGATAAGTAAAAACTATTTTTAGGGGTAAAACCCCGTTTTTACTCCTCTCCTAAAATACTTACCTGTATTTTCTGCAGAATTTGTCACCCTGTCAAGGGGGCGTCGCACCCGCGCATATGCATGAACCTAAATCGCCTGAACACCCTTCACGGATGCCCAGAAAAATCTAGCACTAATCTTACCTCTACTTCCTAATCACCCGTCCCGCAGCAATGAAGGGTTGACTTCCACTAGCCTGTCCTGTCGTTCTTACTTCTCTCAAATAGTGTGAAATGAAGGTCGTCTTGCTTTTCCACCTGCCGGCCTCCATCACTTCTTCTAATGTGGTGCCCATTGAGTATGCCCACGAAGTTGCCATGGCCCGCAACTCGTGGGCATTCACACCCTCTCCCACCTTGCGCTCGTCTTCCCCAGCGTATGCCTCCCTGATGGCTTTGCAGATCCACCTGCCTATCAAGCCCGGGGATGCTGGTTCGTCTGTAGGCGAACCATCGTCCGCCAGTTTCACAAATAAGGGTCTGTGTCCTTGGTTCTTACCCTCCTTACAGAAATTGCTTTCCACCGCGTCCTTAGATGCCACTAGGTAGTGTTTGAGTGCCCGTACAGGGCACTGCACCCTTTCACCACACTCTTTCCCCAGCACATTGGTCAACGCTTCCACCACCAATGGTTTGGGTTTCTCATCTGGTTTGAGGGTTTTTGCTCTAAAGCCAGGTGGGTGTAAAAATGATACCTTCGACCAGTCGCTTGTGTATCTGAGAAAATCTCTTCCTCTGGCCAACGCGGCCAGTTCACCTTGTCTAGCCGCAGTTGCCAATGCCAATAAAAACAGCGTCTTTACTGTAACTCTTTCGAAGGATGCCTTATAAAGGGGTTCAAACACCGGTCCTGAGAGAAAACACAACACTTTCGGGAGGTCCCATTGTTGGCAAAATCGTCTCACTCGTGGACGACGAATTGTAAACGACTGCACTAACTTAGAGATCACGTTATTTGAAACGATCTCCTGTTTTCCAATCATCGAAAGCACCGAGTTTATCGCCGCACGATACCCTTTGATAGTAGAAGGTGTAAGTCCCTTCTTGAACCTATCCTCCAGGAAGCCACACACGTCCTGTGCAGAGGGGTCACATGGTTCCACCCCGTTGGTGAGGCACCACTCGACCCACCCTCTCCACTTCCCTTCGTACACTCCCACCGACGAACTCCGAATACACTGTAAGACGGAAGCGGCCACCTCCTTGGAATAACCTTTCTTCCCGAGCTCGATCTTCAAAGTAGCCACCCGTGAAGATGGAGTACCTCTGGTTTTGGGTGTGTCACCGATCCTCTCCTCTGTGTGAGTAGGGTTTTCCACCTCGGGAGCTCCACCGGGGCTTCCTTGGCTGCTTCCAGGAGATCCACGAACCATGCAGCCGCGGGCCACCATGGGGCCACCAGGATGAATCTGCCTGGAGATCTCCTTACCTTGTTCAGCACTTCTTGTAACAACCGGAATGGGGGGAACAGGTAAGCACTCAGGTTCGTCCAGTCCGAGCTGAACGCGTCCATCCCTAGAGCTCCCTCGTCCGGGAAGGGAGAGAAGTACAGGGGGAGCTGGGCGTTCCTTTTCGTCGCAAACAGGTCTACTAGAGGGGTCCCCCACTTCATAAACAGGAGCTGGCACGCCTCCGGATGAAGTCGCCACTCCGTTGTTGGGGGTAATCCTCCCCTGGACAGCTCGTCGGCCAGTACGTTGAGCTTTCCCGCTATGTGGCGCGGGACAAGAGTAACGTTCAACTGTAGACAAAGTCCGAAGATGTGGCCTACTTCTTCGTACAGTGAGGAGGAGCGTACCCCACCCCCTCTCTTCACGTACGCTACCGCCGCCGTATTGTCGCACAGCACCGTCACAACACAGTTTGCCACTTTTTCCTGCCAATGAACTAGTGCACGGTAAATGGCCCTGAGCTCTAGCACATTTATGTGAAGCTCCGCCTCCTGTGGGTCCCATACACCCGCCGACTGTTCTGTCCCTAATGTCGCACCCCACCCTGAAAGGGACGCATCCGACATCAACAGCCAGTCCGTCGCAGGTGTGTCGACAGGCACCCCTTGCACAAGATGGTCCCTTACCATCCACCAAGCTGTTTCTGCTACTGGGAGTTGGGCCAATGAGAGCACATCCTCCCAAGACTTCCTTGGTTTCCATTCCCTCTTCCGAAACCAGTGTAGGGGGCGGGTCCTCCACGCCCCCATCGGGACCAGCGTCGCACACGAGTCGAGGATGCCGATGATCACTGACAGCTCCCGAGCTGTCGTCGAACGATTGGTTAGGAGTCCGTGTGTGGCCTCCAAGACTCTGTCCACTCTTGCGTCCGCAGGCCGTATAACAAAAGTCTCCAAATTGAAATTGGCCCCGAGGAACTCGAAATGTCTCGTGGGCATCAATTGTGATTTCACCCAATTGACCCCTAACCCCAGATCTTGTAAAAGTTTGAGGCACCTGTGAATATTGTTCGTGAGTTGGGCACAGCGTTGGTCTACAAACAGCCAGTCGTCCAGGTAGCCGAACGCTCGGATACCCCATTGGTGCAAGGTGCCTAACACTGGCCTCATCACCATGGTGAAGATCCTTGGAGCCGTGCATAGTCCAAAGGGGAGTACCTTGAATTGATAACATACTCCCTGGCATGTCAGCCGGAAGTAGTGCCGCACTAACTGGTGTAGTGGGATGTGGAGGTAGGCGTCCTCCAAGTCTATTGTTGCTGCAAAGTCTCCAATCCTCAGCGACTCTCTGATCGAAGCCAGTGTCTCCATTTTGAAATGTTCGTTCGAGATATATTTGTTCAGATGGGTGAGGTTGAAGATTAATCTGTTTCCCCCGTTCTTCTTGGGGACTACCCTCGCCGGGCTGAAGAAACCCAGTGTTCCTTCCTGGCACACCTCCACCGCTTCTTTTTCCAGAAGTGATTTCACCTCCCTGATGAACTCGAGCGACTCGCTCCTGGCCTTTAGCCATGGTGGGGGTTCCGTCGAGAGGGGCGGTGGCCGCACGAACGACGGGATATAACCGTGTCTTACGATGTTTAAAACGAAACTGTCCTCCGTGACCCTTCTCCACTTCCTCCAGTGTCGCTGTACTCTCCCTCCCACCTGGCCATGAAGAGGGGGGGGGGGAGAGTACTGCGTTCCCCAGTCAATTCCTTGTGATGGGTGGCCTCCTGCTTCCTCTAATCCTAGGGAAGGTGCCCCGTCCTCCTTGACCCCTGCCCGTGTTCGCTGGTAGTCTGGTGGTGGTTGCTTGCCGACCTTGTCCTCCGTTGGCACCCCCCGTTCCTGACGACATGCCGACGCCCCCTCGAAAGGGCCGCTGTACCACCAAGCCCCTGTGGATGTTGAGACCACGCATCCTTGGAGTCCCTTGAGATTGAGGCTTGATCTTGTCCCTCACCTCTGGGGCGATCGTCAACAGCTGGCCATTGAAAAGATGACTAGACTTGTGTATAGGCAATAGTCTTAAATTCTTCAACGTGTCTTTACACATCCCAATGTTCGCTCCATTCAGGTACGCGTCACGTCGATGCAGAACAGAATTAAACAACGACCTCGTACCCCAATTGATGGCATCCGAGTGAAATTCAGATGCCTTACGCATGAGCTTCACTGTGTCCTCAACTTCCTTGACGTCTCTGACATCAGGTGGGGCCTCAAGGAACGACCTCAGCTTAGCATTGGCCGCTGCATACACTAAATCCGCAGTTGAAGTGGCCCTCAAACTGGCCCTTAAAACCTTCTCCTCTTCCTCAAATTGTGACGCGTTGATTTTGAAAATCGCCGGCTTTTGTAGCGATGAATCCATTTCCATATTACTTGTGGCTGGAACATACTCTGTCTCTTCAAACGTCTTGTACCTGGTTAATTTTGGTGCTCCTGCATTAGTGGTTGTGAAAAAGAAAGTACCTTTAGACAAATCGGGTGGGGGGAGGGGCCCTGACGCCGACAGAACTCTCCCTTTCTCCCTCAGTGTTCCACCATTCACTAATAACTGTCTGAACAGCATCTGGGATTGTGGAAGGTTCAAAGGGTCTTTCATGATCCTGTCCTTGTTTGCAAATGAGAATGCAGGGGGTTCCCCTGCTGCTGGCACTGGCGCTGCTACTCTGGGGCAGAATAGCTCGGGTAATGATGCATTCACTTCCCCCACTACCCATTTCCACTCAATTTCTTCCATGTCATCCCCCGTAGGGTTCCGCTCCTTAACCAACAAGTTAACTTCACTCATTCCATCACTACCCCCCGTCTCGGGCACTAGGCCCAAGTCCTGAGGGTTTTCATCTATTACTTCAGCACCCTCCCCC
The DNA here is from genome assembly GCA_023313725.1 of Lithobius niger. NCBI lineage: Eukaryota > Metazoa > Arthropoda > Chilopoda > Lithobiomorpha > Lithobiidae > Lithobius > Lithobius niger. Next base: position 21,088 of record JAHWFP010055244.1, on the reverse strand, counting down.
GCATCCCCCCCCCCTCTCCTGAGGTGGGGGATGGGGGCGGAGGCTGCCCATTCCACGGTTGACACCGACTCGAATTAGAAGCCCACTGGTACTGTGGCCAACCCCACTGTTGTTGCCACGGTGGGTACCCTAAATTGTTTTGCCACTGGGCTCCCGCACTGCCCCACTGATTTTCACTAACTCCCAAAGGCTGAATATATTCTGAAGGCTGGTTAGTCCCTACTGGTTGATTAAATCCAATTGGCTGATTAATTCCCAATGGCTGGTTCACTCCTAAAGGCAGATTCACTTTATTCCAGTTATCATATGATTGTAGCAGTGCACGTGTTTGCTCCAACGGGACCGATCGTCCACTCGCCGATGGCGCCTGCTGGCCACCCGACAGCGACATCGTCGACGACTGCCCGCCTGACTGCATGGGCGACAGCGTCAGCGACTGCTTCCCAGCCGTGCTCCCTCCCCCCGACACGTTTGTGCACGGAGGTTGAGCATCGTCTCTGCCGTCCTGCGACAGCGACTGGGCGGCCAGCGATAGGGGGCGACCCGGGTAAGCCGCACCAGTCGTTTTCTCCACCACGTCACTAACACAACGCCGTTTCGGCGACACTACAACATTAATCACGGACTTACGTTTGAGCTTGTCGCATAAACGGGGTGGTGACGACTGCGGGGTATGACTGACGTTGTCGTTTCCCGCTTCAAACTGCGCCCTTTGTTCTACGCTTACCGATCCAGTCGTTTCCAGTCGGGTCGGCACCGTTAGCAGTTTTAATTTCTCTTTGAATTCCTCGGCATCACCAAAATAACGTTCAAACGTCGAAAGTACCTTCTTGTTGATGATAATCTCCTGTTGTATAGCGCTTTCAGCTTGAAATTTAGCATTTTCTTCCAGAATTTTCCCGCATTCGGAAGCCACCGAGTTCGCAATAAATTCCGTTACGTCGAATTCCTCGACCAATGGCGGGTTGTCAAGGTCCTGGCCGTCAAAATCCGAATGCCCGGTGGTTCCCGAAATCACTGAAACATCATCTTGTGTCTCCATAATTGCTCTAGATTTCGCTGTCGCCGTAGCCTCCCTCTCCTTTTTAAGTTTTCTTTGTCTTTTACGATCGGCCGATCGTTGCCATGTTGCTGTAATGTCACCCACGAGGTCGGGGTTCACCAACGCACACACATCACATTGAAATGTCACGAAATCACAAATCCTGCACGACCTGCAGAACAGATGTGGATCGGCCGGGTTTAATCGATGTCCACACTTCCTACCACTCTTCCCGGGGCAAGATACGAGTTTCCTAACTCCTGTATTCATATAAATTGTCCGAAACGGAAAACGCGCGACCACTTCGTGTCGCGTCCCAAACAAACTGTGATGCGGGAGAAAGGAGCTCGGCCTAATAGGGCGATGGGCTCCGGGGAGCGCGGAGGCATGAACCTAGAGCACATTAAGTTTAATGGTTTGGGACGGAAAGCATTTCCAAACATGGAAAGCAGAAAATACAGGTAAGTATTTTAGGAGAGGAGTAAAACTGAATCAACATTAAAAATATTCAGCACAGTTTGGCAGTTTTATGATATGGGAGGCCTCCAAACCGTTTAGTCTCGGCGTTTTGCACATTTCATTTATCCCGGCAACTGCAAAGTTGCCACATCGCACGACTGATAAGAATGAAATATCTAGATAGCACAGTCATTGCCTAAAAGTAGTTTTATGAATTTGATTCCCCCTCCCCTCCCCTGACAACAAAAAAACAAATGTCATACAGTAGAAGTTGAAATGAACTTGTATGAAATTGTGCGAAGATTAAAGAAGATTGTGGTTTTAAAATTATTCAAATGTTTCATAGTACTGGTAATGATGTTTTTAGTAGAAGTTGTTTTAAATATTTCTCCTCCCCCCCTCCAAAAAAAAGTACTAAGCATTAAAGTCATGAACGATTGTCCGAACAAGTAGCCCAAGTCTACGGTATTTTCGCATGCCGACATGACTATACAAGCGTGTTATCTAGTTCGTACGTGTGAGATCAGTGAGCCGCGTGCTTACGTCAATGATCCGTATAATAATAATAATAGCAAGTTGCCAGTCATTGGTCGGTTGGTGGTGATATCAGCCGCTGACGAAGGCTACATAGTTCCCAGTAATTGGTCGTGGATGGATGACGTCAATCGGCTGAAGAAAAAATAACGAACCTCATACGTTTGCTGCGAACAAAAATCTTTGATTATTTCTAGCGGAGGGTTTCCCCAACGGATTCGACCGATTTTCGAACTTAGACCTAGAAATGTGTCATAGAATGTGTGTGCAAAATTTGACAGAAATCCGATGATTCGTTAAAACGTTATAGCGCGAAAACACAGACAGACACCCAGACAAACCGTTCGCATAAGAGTCTAATCGACTCTAATAAACCGCATGAGCTTGCTCCTGTCAACAGTGGCGCAGCCCGGGTGGGGGGGGGCACAGACAATATCAATACTCTGGCACATATTCTTGAAAGGCAGTAGTTACGCCCAATAAACTGGCGGGGAGGGGGGGGGAGAAGTGGTCTGCCACCATTTCGACTTGGATGGGCTACTTTATTAGTAGTTGTACTGACTAAACCAGAAGCAATATGATAGCCATAGACCCCCCCCCCCCCCTCGACCAACACTGTGCCTAACTGCCAACTAGTGTTGCAAGGTATTAAGTTTTTGCAGGACAGTACGGTACGGTTTTGAAAACGGCGGTCTACGGTAATATTACGGTACCGTAATTTAGGAAATAATTCATTGAAAATTCCAGAACGGCTTCTACTCTGAAAGTTCGTCATTCTTGATAATTGATTGTTGAAAACAGATTGTTACGCACCATTTCAGAATCAAAATACTGTACCAGTATTCTTGCAAATTGCAAATACTGGTACAGTATTTTGATTCTGAAATGGTGCGTAACAATAGGAAATAATTTTGCGCTGTTATCCAATTGAGCACAAAAGAATCAAATATGGCTCTTAGCATTTAATTTTTTTTAGTAAATAGCGGTTTTCATCTTGATGGGACGCTGCGACATCGACCATAAATACAAAATCGCTCGTACGCGCTTGTTGCCGAAGAGCTGCTCCCTCCCCAATCCCCCCCTCCCCACCCTTTCCGCTACGTGGGGTCGGATTTCACTCGCTCGTGCAAATTTTGCACTTTCGCATGCACCTTCGTCAGCACCATAATCACGGTAATACCGCTGCCACAGCAATACCATGGTGCTAAAAAAGGAACGATACTGATACCGTAATTTTTTTTTACCGTCAATACCGTGAGTACCGATTTACCGTGCAACACTACTGCCAACTTTCTTTTACTCAGCTGGGTATCACAGTTTAATATTCGATTCTGAAATATTTCAGTTTTGTTAAAATAAACAACTGTATTAATAAAAATAACTTGGATTTGTATTTTTTACTTGTAAGTTTTGAGTAATGGGACAACGTTAGTAGGCAGTGCCCCCCCCCGCCCCCCCCCCCCCCCCATTAGCGTTACCACGGTTGACAGGAGCAGGCTCATGCAGTTTTTTTCTTATTTATTTATGTTTTCAGAATCGCCACAGCATCTGCGATTATACAAACTACTCACAGTTCTCCACTTGTTCCCAATGGAAATAGATTTGACTTCATGTAATAAAACTGTTACTCACAGAAAGCAACAGGTGGTAAAACTGAACTAAGCACCCTGTACGCTTATTACTTTTTGACTAGCGGAATGGGAGATGACATCCGTCAGGTTATGTTTCTAACCATACCTCCAACATTATTTTGTTTATCTCTACACCACTGTTGTACGGGGTGGGGTGGGGGTGGGGGTGGGGGGGGTGTAACCAAAAGGGGAAAAATTATCCCGGGCATCACCTGGCAGGGGTCTCGCTCCTACTCACCGATGGTTTAAAAAAAGGAAAGCCTCCATGTTATTACTAGTATAAAAAATAATTCTTTAGATTATTAAGGTATTTTCAGGGCACCTAAATAACGAGTTTATGGGCCTGGGAAAAGAGACGTCGGTTTAAAACTTTGCGCTGGGCCCGGGGAAACAACAAACGTACATAATATGCCAACACTCAACACTCCGCACTGCAGCTCTCCCCTCCTACTTTGTTGACATAGAACAACCTGACGAGCTGGGAAGCTTGGCCAAGCAGGGAAGCATCGGGTAGCGAGTGTGACATTGGGAATGCCTCTGATTGTACAGTAGTAAGTGTTTAAACTTTCAACATGCTGCTTTGATATTTCGATTAGGCCGCTAAAGTTAAGAAAGTGGTTCTCAGGAGCATGCGCATGGTTTTTCTTAGCGCGTAGAACGTTGTTTTCAAAGGCAGGGTCCCACAAAAAATTCTGATCGTGCTTAAAACATTTTCATTTTTTTGGGCGCCGATAACCAAGTCAGCTAGAATTCCATTCACACGATCACCCCAAATGATCCTTCTTCTCCGTGTACGAGCAGCATCCGATGCTCCAGGTATGCTGTGACTCCTTGAAATTTTCTATGGGAAGAGAATTGTGAAAAAGTTCGCTTTCTAAATCAAGTGAATGCATCCACCACGGAGATTTTTCAGGATATCATCAATGGACGTAACGATTGTGGTGATTGGTTTCGTATGCTGCACGTTCATGGCGCCACCACTATTGCGAAGACTGAGAATGACGGATGCTTGTCACTGCTGTTAAACATGACAGTCTCGGCTGCTGCTGCATTTGTCAAGGGGTTTAGTTTTAGAATACTTTCCATTCGTAAACAGTAGATGAAAATTGTTTGAATGTGATTAGTGTGGAAAAGTGTTTAAGCAATCTAGTTTGCGGAGCATCAAGTTGCACAGGTTAGGAAGACACCGGTTGAATGTGGCTAGTGTGGAAAGGCTTTTGTAAACAAGTTTTATTTAACGCAACACACACTTATACGCCATGGAAAGAAACCGTTTAAATGTGTTGAATGTGGAAAGGCACCATATAAGAAAAGTGTTTTGTACCAGCATTCAACTGCACGAAGTGGGTAGAGGCCGTTTAATGTGTAGAGTTTTGACTGGCTTTTTCTCACAAGCATTATTTAACGGCAGTACGCACTTGTACACAGAGGGAAGAAATCGGTGGAATGTGGCGAGCCTGGAAAGAATTGTGAACAAGTTTTATATAAGGCAACACACAGTTATACGCCGCAGAAAGAAAACCGTTTGAATGTGTTGAGTGCAGAAAGGCTTTGGCGGCAAAGTATACTTTAAGCTGTTGTGCACAATTAAAAGAAAACGTTTGAATGCCGTGATTGTGGACAAGCTTTTGCGCAAAAGTCTCATTTAACGCCGCACACAATTCTAACCCGTGGAAAGAAACCGTTTGAATGTGGGGAGTGTGGAAAGCTTTATCGCAAAGGCGTTATTTAATAATCCTGAAAGTGCTTGCAACTTTTTTTTTAGCTAAATTTAGACTTTCATTGCTGTCTGCACCCCTCCGGGACATAGAAAAACCAACTACTCTTACAAGAAAAGTGATAGGCTTTATACGAGTCCTAATTCAGCAAATAGTTTTTTTGTTTTGGTGAGAAAAAAGTCATCGCTACCATCTAAAATATCACTCGCTCGCATAAATTTTCTTTAATACTTCTCCCGAGAACCACTTAAGTTTTACAGCCTTCGCAAATTTCTCAAATTATGACTTTGTTGTAGCCATTTACAATTCAATAAAAAAATAATTAAATAAAAGCAGATTTGGTCAGAGAACCAAGTTATTTGCTTTGGATGGCGTTATTTGCGTCTTCTTTTCACACCAGAGGTATGTACTACTTAGTAGCATACGGGTGGCATTAAGAATTATAGGTGACATAGAGACATACGTATTAGTTATGTGTCGCTTACCTGTTCTTCATATGATGCTTTTAAATTTACATCTGTTGTACTTTCTGAAAGGTGAAAAAAGGTTCCCATTTTATTATTTTTTCTCCCAAGCTGCTTTAATGAAGCGGGGTGGTACTCGAAATAAGTGAAGCTTACCAATGGCATGTTGTAGGTCGTGGACACAAGCTTGAATTACTGAACGATACTGGCGGCTAGCATTGATTAAACTGCAGACAACACAAAAACAAGTTTGTTAACAAATTGCAACTTTGCTAAATGTGTGTACGGACACAGTTTACTAAAAACAACAGTGAATTTGAGAACCCTTACACTCCACTATATACTGTACTGTCTCGCACTTAACCCTTTACGGACTGCATTTGTGCCAAATGTTTATTTCTGATGTAGAAATAAAATCTTAGCCATTTGAAGTAAGGGAATAAAACCTGTCATTTTTTCCCCTTAATGATCTGACCTTCATATCTCATTTTTTAGTTTTACTTTAATTGGCTGGAAGTTTTCGATCCGACTTGTAGAAGAGCTGTAAACAATGACTATACAGATTAGGGCGCATCCGTCCCTAAAGAGTTAAGCTGCCCATACATAAATATAAGGCTTAAAGATAAGGCGTTACCCAAATAAAACTTAAGGAAATTTTCAGTATGTCCTAATACAAACCAAAGGTTGCTTTTTTTTTTTTTTTAATAAAGTGCGGTTTATATTCGAGACAATCCGGCGGTATGCAGGAAGACAAAATACATAAATGCAGTGCCGAAAAGCTAGCTTCATTCTGGTTCCATGGAAACCAGAGTGAAGCAAGTAGAGCCGAGTTGTGAGAAGCTTGGCCTGTGAATCAAGAGAATGCAATATCGAATCATGTCACCAAACTATGTACACAAAGGACTTTCAGGTAGGTTGGCTGTGGTGAGGGGGACAGGGGGGGGGAATGTTTCTCATTTTTTTTTTATTGTTTTAGAAAATATGTTAAGGTCCATACGGTAAGAAAAAAAAATGTCAACGTCTGCAAATAATTTATCAATAAACTTTTTTTTTTATAGTTCAGTCCCTCTAATTCTGTCAAATTTCTGGTGCGATTTACTGAAAAATCCTAATATGTTAAAGTTATGTTCCTTTTTCTATTTATTGGTAAGAATGAGGCTTGGCCGATACAGATATTGGGATCGGCACTGATACTACGTCATTAGTATCAGCAAGGCTGTGCCTTACGGGTGGGCGGGGGGGTATTAGGGGCGCCAAGTTCGGGTGTACAAATTTAGAAAAAAATTATCTGTTTAAAATTCACTTTAACCAGGAGCATATAGAACACAACTAGGAGTGTGTCTCGGCAACTTCCACTACAGTGTTAAGCCAGGAGCGGCTACAGTGGTGTACAAATTTGTTACCAGAGGTCACCACCTGCACGAGATGTGAGCGTCACGTTCACAAGGCTGATTTTCGGTCCTTCGTTTTTAAACAATACGTGTTTAACATGGAAACAATACCAAAGTAATAATAAAAAAACTAAACAAACAGACAATCAGTTGTTCGTAAGTTGATCTAACCAACAATAAAATAAAGCGTTGCTTTCATAGCACACGTCTGCTTTGCGTGTTAAGTTTCAGTTTCGATTTTAGACAACTTGGCGCAGGCGCATTATTGTTGCTCCTTCTGGCGTTAGCACTTCGTACTAAATTAAGCACTCCTAACATACACCAGCCACACACGCTCCTAGTTGTTTTCTATAGGCTCCTGCTTTAACTGATTCGCAATCATAAAAAAGGTAGGCTAATGAACAAACAAAAAAAAAGTCACCAGTAGAATTCATCAACTAGCAGTAACCGTTGTCAAGGTCTGGTATTTTCTTCCCAATTCCATGGCAAGCCATGCCTGCCACCTGACTAATAACCATCGGTAAGTAGGAAGCGATTATTGGGGTGGGTAGTATTTGACTGGCAGATTTTTCACTGACAAGTGTAGGCAAAAGGACTCCGGGCGCAGGGCCAGACCAACAAAAAAATGTGTGCAGAAAAAAACAAAAAGATACAATAACATCCCCTGTTTCCCTTCGCACTCCTCGCCACCACGAGACCCGCAGCAAGTTGAGACGACAGCCGGACCCCCCCCATCATCTCAGACCACTGAGGTGAGGAATGTGATGATCTCCAGCCTCCTGGTGTTTTGAACCCCCCCCCCCCCTCAGACCCTTGCACAGAAAGGAGTGGTATACTGTGTGCCTTGTAAAGATTGTAATGCTGTTTGTGCCAGTGAAACAGACAATTGCAGGAACGCCTTGTAGAACACACCAACGATGTCCGTAATGGTGTCCGGAGTAATGGTATTGCCACGCACCACAAAAATGACAGACACAACATCAGCTGGCAAGATACTACAGTTTTGAACATATAATGCGATGTGCTGCATGACAACCATCTCTGTGCATTGGAATCCCTTGCCATCAAAAAGATGCCAGCAAAACGGAGTGCCTCAGAGTCAGATGAACTTGGGAAGTGGTGCCTATGTCGACATCAACCAACTGGTCCTACCTGAACTTTCAACCCTCTTTGGCAATAAATGGAAGTGGTCAACAATCAGCGCATGTTTTAAATTGTCCAAGATGTAACTCCAGTTTTTCTTCATTTTTTGGGAGCCCGCGTTTCTGATGAATGGTTTCACCGAAAATTTAAAGAAGTACATTTTGTGAAGTTCTACTGCAGTGGTATTGTGCAATTTTGTCCAATATGACAGTTAAATACCATTGTATAAACTGCATGCCAGTTTTTTTTCTGATTGAACAATAATACTGGCAACTTCCAAACCTCGTGAAAACTTTCATGATTTGGGCAACGGGGGGGGGGGTGCCACCGGAAGGCAATAAGTTTTTAGAATACTGTAAGTAATTATGACCAGTCTCTTATCGCAATTAAAATACCATACTTACTTAGAGACATGGTCATTGTTGGTTTCTTGCACAGACATCTGCAGTTCACGGAAGAGACCTAACAGATACAGCAGAACATTTTTTTTTTTAATTTTACACAGTGCAGCCATGTTCATGTATCATCACACTGCAAGTGTCCAGGATTACAGTATGCTCACCAGCAGATTCGCACACCAACTTCCTTGCAATGGGGTGATAGAGTGACGTTTCCCACTGCACTTCGTGTAAAGGACTCGCATGTTCACCCGCACCTAGAAAGCAAAAAACATTGCAAGGAAAATATTTAGTTAAGTTGAAAGTATAGTTATATTAACAAATTTCACATTCTTAGACTTCCTTTATAACTTGAATCGCAACAATTGGTTGTTTTGATTTGAACTACAACACTGTAAGGAGGAAGGCTAGCCGATATTGCAAATAGGATCACTAAGGAAATCACTAAGGAGACGGCAAAACATACCAAATTTGTAAAGTTCGCACAGTTTCAAAACTAAGAATACTCCTCTGTATTCTGCTAGTTGTCAATAGAGTGTCCTCATCTATCTTCTTCAGGCACACTCGGAAAATCGCTTTTATCACCCCATCACTGTGGATTTTTTACATTTGAAAACGGAACATATGCGGAGAGGAACCCCACTGATGCCCTCAAACCCCAGAATTAAGTTTCTTATGAGAGAAGATTTCAGTGAGCAACTAGCTAGGAATTGGAGGCCGACCCTACAAGCACAGAAAGCAATGGTGACGTAGATGTAGAATTCAATTTTATCATTGTCAGTCGTTAACTGATTGTTGCACCGATTTCTACAAGTAAGAGCAGCTTGATATCAAGTAAAACACAGGCAGTACCTTCCTAAAGCACCGAACAGAACGAACCAAACGCACCACTGTTGGTGACAGTTCAGCTCATTCCCTACTATAGCCGTGTTGATGCGGCTTGCTTACGTCAACCATCGTCAGCAATGAATCCGTTTCCGGTACCTCGCGCATGCTCAATAGATCCACCATTGGCAAACACCCGCACCCACATCCCCGAGATGGTTTGCAATTTGGCATAGCTCGCGCCTGGTTACATCCATTAGCCTAGCCTGGTCCAATCATTAGCCACGTATGATGACGTTAAAGGTACGACATAACGAGTGCTCTGTTGAGCTTGTTGATTTTGATGAGCTGTGATTGCAGTTTCGGAAGGTACTAAACGGCTGACGCAACGTTACTGCGCACGCGCGACGTCAAGTTTGGAGCCAAACTGTCTCTAACAGTGGTGCGTTCTGTCGGTCGTTTAGGAAGGTACTGAAGGACTAAAACTAATTTTAGCAGCTATTTTCATATTAAAACAATATCAGTAAACACATTTCAAAATTGTCAAGATAACCAGTATTTTAACAATGCAGGTTATACTGTGAGAAGCCTTTTCTCTTTGCTACTGTGTAAAAGAATGACCCCCACTCCCCTTTTTTCAATGTCCCTTCCTCCTATTCGAACCTCTTCCTCCACAACCCCTTTCTCAATTTCCATCCAACTGTCATCTAGGTTTATCAGTTGTTTGGGAGGATGCATCTTTCTCAGCGTTAATGTACTAGTGGCATGAGAAGAAGTTTCACACGCTACTAGGGCCGTCATGAAAACGACAGCATCACGCTCAGAAACAATGACGGGCCTACTTTCGCAGAAGCTCCGAGCATGCTTGTCAGCCTTATCTATATTCTGATACGTGAAGTTTTGGTGGATAAGTTTTTTGTTGCGGTTTTTGATATTATGTAGTTAGCAACGGCGCGAGGGAGGCTCGTAATTTGGAAAAAAACTTGACATTTTCGTGAACAGCGACCTTGATTTACCCTTTAGATCAATGGAGGTAGTACAACCTTCCATGTATACAAATCGATGGAGCCGGTGAGCCGCTGTGGATACGGCTCCCAGTTTGCCACGGATTACTTGAAAAGAAAACATAAGACAAATGGCGAGACACACACTGCATTTATATTACGCACCCTCAACAAACATTTTTTCCGAGAGGCTCGCCTCGTATAGGGCAGTGACATAACGTAGTATTATTGTGTATAACTCTATGGTGGAGCCAGTAACTGGGTTAGCTGCAAGGGGCACCGGAGGGCGAAAAGAAGGTCGTCTTACTTAAGCCAATGCTATTAGACTGGATTTCTTAAGCCTATAATGCACGATTTTTGTTGTTGGAGAAAGCAACGTTTTTTTAAGGCTAAGAAATCCACTCTGAAAGCACTGTCTTGACTAGAATAGCCGTTTTTTCCCTAACATTTTAAACTAGTGCACCTTGTAGCTATGACCTCCAAATGGTAGCTCGTGGCCAAAATGACGACACTTGACGCCACAGGGACTCGTCACAAAATACGCATAGACCGGAAGAACGAAAAAAAAAAAAAAAACACAACAACAAACAAGGGGGAAAACACGGGTCACGAAGCCATTCTTACGCTGCCGCGTTCAAGCAGCAATAGTGGTAAGCATCCGCACCCCATTACACTCATTGTTCGTTTTATTGTAGCTATACACTTCAATCTTTCAAATGACACCAAAATGATCAACCTCCAACCACTTTGTCTTGAATAAAAAGACCACGAAACATCGCTCCCAACTGATTTTTACCCAGAACCGGATCTCCTATGACCAGCAAAATCGTCGTCTCCAAGAAAACAATCTACGATTTTTCGGTGAGTTTACACTCCGACTCCGATCGCGTTGTTTTTTACATCTATGGATTGCCGAAAGTCTAAATTTTTAAACTGCACAATTGTTTTGTTTCATACGCCACTTGAATTATCGCGCAACAACGAAATACTTGAAACATCACTGTAGCACGCGTACCGCCATGCTTGTGAGACCGCGCGTGAAGTGGTCATTTCTCAAGTATTTCATTGTTGTGCGATAATTCAAGTCGCATTAAAACAAAACAACTGTGCCGTTTAAAAATTTAGACTTTCGGCAATCCATAGACGCAAAAAACATCGCGATCGGAGTGTAAACTCACCGAAAAATCGTACATTGTATTCTTGGAGACGACGATTTTGCTGGTCATAGGAGAGCCGGTTCTGGGTAAAAATCAGTTGGGAGCGAGGTTTCGTGGTGATTTTAATTCAAGACAAAGTGGTCGGAGGTTGATCATTTTGGTGTCATTTGAAAGATTGCAGTGTATAGCTACAATAAAACGAACAATGAGTGTAATGGGGTGCGGATGCTTACCACTATTGCTGCTTGAACGCGGCAGCGTAAGAATGGCTTCGTGACCCGTGTTTTCCCCCTTGTTTGTTGTTGTTGTTGTTTTTTTTTTGCGCGTGTTTTTTTTTTTTCGTCTTGCCGGTCTATTCGTATTTTGTGACGAGTCCCTGTGCTTGACGCTGCTGTATAGTATAGACATGTTCAGCGAACCAGATGAGGAGAAGATAGCTGGCTTACCTTACTAGATCGAGACCAAACGGTTCATATTCAATGGCCCTCGCACTTTCGAGTGAATTTCATGAATTTCATTCGAATCTGAACAAACGCAAGAGACATTCCACGTTTCTATTACAATCGGTACCGTACCTCGAGTGTCACCAGGAACGCCTCCAAACAGTACAAGGGAGTTGCCCCTCCCCCACACACAACTGGCCTTTTTGGATCTGGCGCTTAATCCAGGGATTTCCTAAAACCACACAGCAGAACAACGATTTGTATGAGGTAACAAAAGTAAAGTAAGATGATGTCAAATCTTCCTCTTACCACCACGTGCATTTGTTGTTCCCGCTCACCCGCCATCTTGAATTTATACGCAACCTTGGAGGACACTAGCAAAGTAGCTTTGTCGTTAACATAATCTCAGTTGGCATTGAATTCAATGAAATAAATTGTAAGCTTTGAATAAACATGGTTTTTCGATCAGCGTCGAAATTATGGACTAAGTAAGCTTACCTGAATGGTTAACGTGCGCCAGGTTTTGGGTACAGGATTCAGATATAACGTTACATACGTCACGTTGACGACATAGCTCACCATCAATTCTCCTACTTCTGTAGTTATCAAACACATAGAAACGTGGAACGTCAACGCCATTTTAGTTTAGTGAGCGTGGTACGCAGTTTCAATCCCAGTTGGCCTTTATGTCGGCATAATTGACACCAGAAGTCTTAGTCAGAGGGAAATTTGCTTAATAGGTGGGGGAAAACGAGGGTAAGGGGGATGGGATGGTTGTGGCGACAGCAGGCTTTCGAGCGTGGGAAGAGAGTGGAGGTGGAATCATTTACTTCGATCAGGAGCCTATAGTTGTTTTCTAGATGGCTCTGACAGAGACAGCATCTAAACAACGCACGTCTTTTAATGAAGCCAATGACTCTGCCTTGGCAACAACAGCATCAACTTTATCCAAAACACTGAAATCATTTTGTGGGTTGCATTCCCTTTGATGTGGCGAAAGTATATGATGGGGTTAGATGGAAGCCTCTTCGGAGGGTGCTTTGGGGCCGAAGAAGGCCTTTATAAGCCTTCTCAAGAATATTTATGAGGGGGAGCGAACTTACGGGCCTCTTGGAAGGTGATTGGCTCTGAGTGGGCTCAATGTAGAAAGGGACTTACGCAGCAGTGTCCATTGTCTCTTCTGTTTCTGGTGTTCGTAAGGGGCTTGGAAAAGAAGACTGTAGAAACGGGGAGAGGATTTGATTTAGGTAGGGTAGGAAGTCTGCACCCCTTCTTATGGATAAGGTGGGGAACTTAGAGGGAGGAAGTGCTGGAGGTGTGTGCAAACTGGGGTGTCAAGAGACGTAGTTCAGTGGCGAGACGTCGGGATACACAGTCTTTGGAAGTGGCTAGGAGCAATGGGAAGAAGGGGGACACAGGAGATGTGTATGGTGGGGGAGGGGGTAAGGGGCAGGAGTGCGAGACTCTCGGTACCGTCCTAAACGACCAAACAAAACGCACCACTGTTGGTGACAGTTTGGATCATTCCCTGCTAATATCCGTGTTGATGCGGCTTGATTGACGTCAACATCGTCAGCGATGAATCTGTTTCGTCAAAACTGTTAGCTCGCGCATGCTCAAACATCCACCCCAGCAAACCACTTCCCTGAGACTGAGATGGTTCGCAATTTGGCATTGCTCTCGCCTGGTCACATCTATTAGCCAATCCTGGTCAAATCCATTAGCCAGGCCTAGTCACGGTGAAGTTATGACGTATCGAATACTCTGCTGAGCTTCTTGAACTGTGTTGTAGTTTAGGAAGGTACTGAAGGCTGGCGCAACATCACTGCGCACGCACGGCATCAAGTTTGGAGCCAAACTGTCTCTGGCAGTGGTGCGTTCTGTTCGCTCTGTTCGGTGCTTTAGGAAGGTACTGAGTATTCTACCTGGGGGTGAAGCTGTGTGTGAACCCTTGGTACCTGGAGGAGGTGGTAAAAGGCATGATAAAAAAAAATTGATTTAGGGGTATAATCCGGTACCTTCCTAAACGACCTAACAGAGCGAACCAAACGCACCACTATTGGTGACAGTTTGGCACATTCCCTGCTAATATCCGTGTTGATGCGGCTTGATTGACGTTAACATCGTCAGCGACGAATCCGTTTTGTCAAAACTGTTATAGCTCGCGCCTGCTCAAACCTCCATCCCAGCAAACCACCTCCCTGAGATGGTTCGCAATTTGGCATTGCTCTTGCCTGGTCACATCTATTAGCCAATCCTGGTTAAATCCATTAGCTAGGTCTGGTTGCGGTGAAGTTATGACGTATCAATAAGCTGCTGAGCTCGTTGAGCTGTATTGTAGTTTAGGAAGGTACTGAACGGCTGACGCAACATCACTGCGCACGCGCGTCGTCAAGTTTGGAGCCAAACTGTCTGTAACAGTGGTGCGTTCTGTTCGCTCTGTTCGGTGCTTTAGGAAGGTACTGATTGTTATGGGATTGTGAGGATCCTGTGGAAAGGGATGGCAGTCCCAGGAATTATGTTTTGAAGGGGGGGGGGGGGTGTATTGTGGTGTATGGGAGGGAGTACTGGGAGCAGGTGGAGAGCTATCAAGAGAAGTTGGGAAGTTGACCATTGGGGCCAATCACTCCACTGTGGGGGAGGTTGTGAAGGGAGAAATGGGATTGTTCGGATTGACACTAGGGAGGCAGTAGTGAAGGTGGGGTTTAATCGAAGAGTCCCGGGGCTGGCAGAGGAGGCGATTATACGGGCAGTGCACGAGCACGTGATCACGAGTTGCTGTACGGAATGTGTGGATGGGGACGAGCAGGCTTGTTGGGAAGTTTGTGAAAATGAAGGTTGACGATTTTAGGGGAAAGAGGGAATGGAGGAAGGGGATTAAGGAGGTAGAAATTCAGCATGGAAGAAGTGCTTGGAGGGTAAGTCTACGGCTGAGAAGTATCGAGCCTTGAAAGGTCACCTGAACTGGGAAGGCTGTTAGGGGGTAAACTTGGGTAGTGTTATGTAAGGTGAGGTGGGGGGTCTCGGGAATGATGTCGAGGGCAGGAGCTGAAGAGAGGACTAGACTTGTGAGGTGAAGACGACTTCGGTCCATATTCTGGTTGAATGCTGGGGCCTGGGGTTTTGGAATGAGATGGAGAAGAGAGTAGAGGGGTAGTACGAAGGATACTAAGAATTCCTTCAGGTGATGGGGAGATTTTTGGGAGGAGGGGGTTGCGGCAAATTGAGATGGTAGGATGAGGCGCTGAAGCAGGTAAGGAATCGGTGTCGAGAAGGTCAGATGGCTCTCCATGTTTTTGAAGACAGAGAGAATAGAGGCCCCACCCTGAAAAGCGATTTATTATGCATATGGGGTACAAAAACGAAAAAAAGCCTTAATCACCTGGATCACGCGAGAATCAAGGTAACTGACTAAATAATAGATCTGGGTGTTTTTATTGAGTTTGATCCATCCATAAGCAAGCTGCTGCTGCTTCTAAGGCAAAGCGAATGGCTAGCTTCCTAACCAGACATCTTCTTAGGTGTCTCTCAAAAAATTTGGTAGAATCCTCAAGGTTCTTATCGGGCTACTTGCAGTTCTCAAGAACGGCATGGCTCCCTGCTTACAGCAAGATTTTTAATTGTTGGAGAGTTGCTTCTCATATACTCATGAAGGGTAAGGTGGGCTGTGAGGAGAGGTTGAGTCTGTCTGGGCTACCAACCCGGTAGCAAAGACAAAAGAGAGGCATGCTGCTTGAGTGCCTTCAAATACTCCAAGTGACACTACAGACTGGACCCAAGAGAGTTCTTAATGACGGCCACCACTACTAACTTGAGAAGGAACTCCCTTAAGCTACACATGTACAATGCAAACTTAATGGACGGAAATTCTTTTTTCTGTTGTCGTTATCGACGCGTGGAACCTTCTAGACGATGCAAGGCCAGCTCAATCAACTGCTTCAAGGCTAAGGATAAGCACATGGCGCAGCAATGTTGGACACACATATAAACACGCCCCCCCCCCCCCAAAAAAAATCTCAATGGTCAAGAACCCGCCAAGTTTCAGCTAATCAAAGTAGTGATATCAGAACAAAAATGGGTAGGACCAAATTGCTACATTAGTTGCCAAGCTAATCCTGCCAGGGTCTGATGGAGAATCCCCATCCATTTACCTAGGTCAAAGAACGAGTCCAGGGTTCAGTTAAGGTTTACAAAACATAGCTTTACTGGAGCAGCGAAAAATGCAACTTAAAACTTATGGTGGCCATGTTGATGACTGCGCCACCAGGTGGTGCGTAGGATGGAAGCTGAGAAGGCCAGCAGAGTGCAAAGTGACGGGCTCGGTGAGCTCGGCACTCTTAAGAATCCCACCGACTATTAGATAAAAGGTTAAATGAAAAACCTGACCATTGCCACAATTCATAGCAATGGTAAAGTTTTTCAAAGTCTGAAGTAATATTGGTAGGACTAGTTTG
Source organism: Lithobius niger (assembly GCA_023313725.1). Taxonomy (NCBI): domain Eukaryota; kingdom Metazoa; phylum Arthropoda; class Chilopoda; order Lithobiomorpha; family Lithobiidae; genus Lithobius; species Lithobius niger. The sequence goes on along the minus strand of JAHWFP010055244.1, from coordinate 4,425 downwards.
GCAACTAATATAACAACTTGATGGCAGCCATTGTTGTTCTGATATCACTACTTTGATTGGCTGAAAACGTGGCACATTCTTTCACCCTTGTGGGTTTTGTTTCTGATATTAATTATTTTGTAGGTTTTTTTTTGGTTGCAGCTAATTTTTACAATGGCTCGGAGGTTTAAACATCCCCCCCCCCCCTCCCCAATTTTTGATTTTATTATTAAGGAGTGATAACGATAGTTCAAAGTTCATAGTTCAACAATGTTCGTGTTACCGTTTATTTGTAGTAGTCAGTTTGCATTGTTAAACATCCACTAATAGTGATAATTGTTTTTATTACAGGTGGCGTTTTTCCCAACATTCATGAAAATAGCATTCAAATGATTGCAATCTTTTTAGTCAATATCTCCCCAACGTCGCACCACAAACGGCTCATAATGGAGTTAAAAATTGTCTTAAATACCAAATTTCATCCGTATCGGTCTAAATAATTTTGTACGAGCGGAATTAGTCAGTAGCCAGTATACAGTCGTATTAGTCAGCTGAAAGCAACGATCTTCACACACTTTTATATCACTTTGAACAGTTTATGCACTTGCTTCAGATACAACTATTGCTTGTAAGGGCACAAAGACTGCCCATTTTCAACAATTTTCAAGCCGTTTCGCTGCATAGGTATTCGTCCTTACCATCGTGAGTATGCTCAGCTCTGGTTTATGTCCAAGTACCAAAAGCTAGTTGCCGCCATGCAACTATGCTGGAGTTGAATAATGACCTTCTTACAATGAAGTGTAACAATTTAATTGAACTTGACAGGCAGACCTCTGGCGTGGTCCTTGATTTGTGAGCTGTAAGCAGCCTATAATGAATAGCAGTCTATGAAAAGGATGGACAGCAGAGAATTAAAATGGCTTCTACTGCCAAGTAAATATTATATAGATATTAAAAAATTTAAAAAAATCATTCATAGCCAATGCTAAAGAGATAATTTGGGATATTTAGTGGCACATTCAAAGAAATAACTTATGTAAAATGCAGAGTAGTTAGTGTTCCGTTACCAAAGTTTCATTTAGACCACAAGTAAATGGACGGAACAACCATGCCATGAAACTTACATCACCAAGAAGTTGTGCTGTGTATGCAGCAGTTTCATGAATACGCAATGTAACTTTTCCGTGTTTCTCTTAAGATTGCCACTTAAAGCAGAAGTCAATAAACTTATAACGAAGAACAGTCATCACCATACTTAACTTACGAATCCACAAAAATGACAATTATTTACACAGTTTTGCTTCTGGAATCTTAAATAAAGATATAACATTTTATTTTCAATTTCATTTTATAAAATAAAACTGAAAATAAAATTTTATATCTTCATTTAAGATTCCAGAAACAAAACTTTGTGAAAAATTGTCATATTTGTGGATTCTTAAGTATAAAATTTTATTTTATAAAATGAAGATAGCAACAGGTTATTTTCAATTTACACCGTTTAGGCCACTTACGGGTTTTTAACTTTGGTTTAACACTTTTGCACGTCAATTTGACCCTTTGTACTTGGTTTAACGCTTTTGTACTTCAATTTAACGTTAGAGGATTTCAAATTAACACTCTTTGTCTTTGGATTTAACACACTTGCACTTGAATTTAACACTTTTGCACTTGAAATTAAAGCATTGAAATAACTAATTTCTTTTATACGAATATGCTTATACAGAAATTTTTACTAGTTGCCACTGTAATGTAATTTCACGGCAATGCTCCCGAAATTCTATGAAATATTCAACGGTGTTTTAAATAAAGGACAATTAAGAGCGGCGTTTGAAGCAAATGACGACTGCTTTGGAGGATAGGGGCTCATCACAAAAACCGCGTAGTGCTCGCGATACGCTGTTCTTTTTTTTGTGTGATAAGCGCCTGTGCTTCGGAGATATTAGTTAGTTTATGCAGTGTATGTTTGTATGAGAGCCTTTCGCTCCACAGGACAAACAACTTACAGTTGGGTTTTCTAACGTCTTTACTGCACATATTCATACAGCAACAAGTATTGCTCGAACCTTCATGCACCTATGGTCAATGGCTTCTTACAACCCCCAAAGCAGAATTTTCTGCCACGGTCTGCGACACCAATTGTCAGGGAAAAATTGTCTGCAGCTAATCGTTTTTTCGTATGGCTACGCGCATATTTATTGGTTTTTACTGAATAACCTTTCAGTGCTTTATTCTATTGATCTGGCTCTTCCATCAACGGACAGGTCTCGTCGAGACGATTAAAATGGTGTATTGGAATGTCCAAAAATGTATTGGAATCGGTCAAAAATTGGCGAAACGGCCAAAATTTGGTCAAAACGGCACGTTTTGTCTGCGACTGTGCCAGATTATCTGCGACATAGTCGCACGTCGCACCCCTTTCTGCCTTCGGGCTTACAACCAACCAACCAACCAACCAAAGATGGAGCGACTACTAAAATTATCGTTCTTCTTTGCAACCAACCACTATATTCGCGCGCTCACAAGCAGACTCTGCCGCTTACGATAACACTGGGAGGTGTACGCCCAAGGCATGCTAGTGGCGGCTTGAGCACCCTAACACTTGCACGTGTACGTGGCACTTCTCATTGTATGCTTCAATTCCACGTAATTTATTATCTGTCTAGTTTATGCTCGTGCATATATTAGTTTCCGGCCTCCTTTTTGTTTTAGGTTTTCCCAATCGGTTCTCCTTTTGAGAAAACCGTGTTTTTACTAATTTTGTAAATGTCTGCCACCTATAATACTTTAAAAATGTAGATAATAAATTACATTAAAAAAAAGAAGTGATAGTTTGTATTATTTACTTTCTTCCTAATGTTATGTACAGTTCCTCCTTGTGAATTCTTTCGTCAGTAACAAGGTCAACAATGATTTTGATTCATTTGATGTTTTTGAATAGCGCCCCTTGCGACTCGTCGTCCTCGGTCCGTAGCTTCCCTGGCAGACTCATTGTTTTAGTACTACCAAGGCCCTATAGCTGCTGTACGTATATCAAATTCAGTAACATTGCTATCAGGATTTCTATCACCCGTTTCGCCACAACCACTACTGGCCAAATATCCTTGTGAATCATCACTCACTCTCTTGGCCTTGGCATAAACCAACTTGTATCTCCAAAGCAAACATCATTTCACTTTCGTTTTCGCTTCAAACGTCGCCAATCGTCATATACCTAATACACCGTAGGTTATTTTGTAGAGTTTCGGGAGTGTTGCAGCGAAATTATGTTACAGTGGCAACTAGTAAAAATTTCTCTGGGAATATTTTATATATTAAATTTCACTTCTTTACAGCGAATAAAAATAAATTATTTATTTCAATGCTTTAATTTCAAGTGCAAAAGTGTTAAATTCAAGTGCAAGTGTGTTAAATCCAAAGACAAGCGTGTTAATTTGAAATCCTCTAACGTTAAATTGAAGTACAGAAGTGTTAATCCAAGTACAAAGTGTCAAATTGACATGCAAAAGCGTTAAACCAAAGTTCAAAACCTGTAAAAGAAAACGAAAGTTGGTTCTCGGGACTTTTACTCATGAAATCCGTGCAGGTGGGCAGAATTTTTTTATTTCTTTAGTTTTCGGCTTTATTTTTCCGTGCAGTTTGGGGAATTATTTTTATTTTGGGTAAAATAAAGAACACTGCCTCGTAATTCTGCTTACGCGTCCACAAAATTACTTAACGACAAGAATGGTAATTTTATATTTTCGTTTCTCACTAAGGACCATTTTTGATCTGTAACTGCTATTTTTGCAGTGTCGTTTCTTTTTATTTCCCATCAAAAATCGGAGCGGGCTGGGCCTGAGAACCAACTTTTCTTTTTTTAACGGCTTTATTTTAGCTATTTTTCTTGTAAGACATCGGTATTGGATTAGTTGATATTGCTGGAACATGTATCGGAACTAAATGTATGGGTATTGGTGAGCTTTACAAATTAATTGAAATTGTCAGAGGAGAAGAAGCTTTAAGTGAGCACGGGACGTTAGCTCTTGAAGCGACTAGGCATAAAACGTTTTTGATTTTTTTGCAGGCAGGTTTAAGATGAACACACATACACACTGAATTACCACTTTAATTATTAACTCTTTGACTGTTTGACAGTAATTTTAGATTTTTCCTTTTCAGTTCTATGATTAGGGGTCCATGCCCCAAAACTTGAATAAGCATAAAAGTCCATAGGATATTGCTTCTTCCAATCAATTTCCTTCAGAGCAACAGCTGCTTCGTAAGGAGACAAAAGAGGTACGTCAAATGCTGATCCCCAGTCGATTGAAAGGCGTGGACAAGCAACTTGAACCCAAGCATCGATTCCTGAGAAAAGTCGCAGCTTATCGGGAAAGATTTCAGACAACAAAACTATAACTTGATTCAGACCAACTTCTTGAAGCCTTTCCTGCATCAAAAGGGGAA